>JBDJHY010000049.1:1223837-1234345 GCA_039654485.1 Withania somnifera | reverse complement strand
ACTATCAATCCCTAGTCATAACTTCAACCCCTAAACCAACAATCAACGGAACAAGTGTCCTTATTAAAGTCAAGTCCATATACATGTGTGTGTAATGCCATAGCCCTGGAACCATTACTTATATTGATCTATTTTAATGCTGGTATGTTGCATGTTCCATTACATTTTGAAAATTTACTAAAAGCACATAAAATCAACGAAAAACATTTCAGTCGAACCCCTACCCTGTGCCAAACTCTCCAACACACCTATAACCCACAATAAAGTATCTTTAAGGAGCGGTTTAGCAGTAATATCTGGGGTTACCGACCCCTTATCGACACGAACCTTATTCTCGAGGGAAACCGCTTTGGTCTGTCCCTCACTAGCACGACACCTTGGGCTTTACCTCGAGTTTGTCTTTGATATCTACCTCTGGCTGGTGTCTCCTCAATCGGAGCTGGGACGACCCCATTTCTATCCGCATATCTGGTCCTCATTATTTATCATATAATAAACCACATCTCAATACCCAAATTGACAATAATCTCAATAAAAGTGAAAGAATGAATGGAATATTTCCTAAAAGTCTTGTAGCCTTTTGAAGACAAGCCATGGATGTCTGCTTGCCGATCTGTGAGACTACTAAAATTTGGCTCATACATTGTGAGCCCTACAAATCTAGTGCTATTATATCAACTTTAGGATTTAAATAATCCAATTAGTAATTACACGAATAAATATGAAAAAGAATGAGTCACTAACAAGAAGAGAAGGTATAATATAAAAATTCAATCTAATAAATCATCCAAAATCTGAAGTTATGATGTACCAAACTACTTAAAAACTAATACAAGTTTGATATAACAAAAGAGTCTCAATCTTATGTTTTTTATTCTATTTTGTTGAGTATTGAAGACATTAAGACTGCTTTGTTGTATCAAACTTGTATTATTTTGTTTAGTAGCTTGTAATGACACCAAATTTTATGTGATTTATTAGATTGAATTTTATAATGTACCTTTTCTTCTTCTCTTTAAATCATTTTTTTTCATATTTACTCTATAGTTGCTGATAGGCTTACCTGCCTAGGTGGGTTAAGACAGGTGTCATCGAGCTCGAAATTTTAGTCGTGACACCAACAATTGGATTAGAGCCAATGGTTCAGTGATACGACTGAAGATGGTGGAGTAATGACCCAAAGATGAGGCTATAAAGCCTTTGCCCGTCGTCTATTAGGTTGGTCCAGTACATTTACCCGTATATTAAAGACTACTTGCACAACAAAATAGTAGCAGATTTTGTTGGTCATAAACACTAAGAGGATGATGTAGATGGCACACTATTAATCTCTAAATTAGCACATAAATGATGTGGGTTGTGCAACTTAGTTCGATGGTGAGATTATTGGGTGTGCGAACTATTTTTCACATTGAAAGTTGAAAAGAAAAAGAGCTCACATATAAGGTGTAACATCTCTTAATGATGTAAGGTATTTTGAGAAAAATAATAAGGGTTTCGCCCAAAACGATCAATATCACATAATGTAAAAGTATTTTGAGGCTGATATAAGCCAAATAATTTTCACAATTACTAAAAAAAAAAAAATCTACAGATCAAGACATGAATTTCATTAACTAAGTAATACTTCTCCAATATATATTGTTATCATCTAATTCGTCAAGCATATTGACCCACAAAAAATGTTGCCTTTAACAAATCAAAACAATAAAAGATATACACAATTAGTAACAACTATATCAAAATTAAGCATATAATTACATTTAATAAACTAAAATATTTATTCTACTAATATAAAACACTTATATCTATTTGGTTCATTTAATACATACAAAATATATTAACAGTTGAAATTATGCTATTTTTATAATTAAAATAAATTATATTTAATTTTATACAAAAATTATTTTGATGAATTGTCTAATTCCCTCATAGATTGTTAACATAATCTTATAAAAATGACGTTTCAATCTTTCAAACTCCCTAAACCAATCATATGGCACACATATGAGTGAAGAATTCATTTAAAATAAAATAAAATAAATAATTATTTTATAATAAACTATTTTAAACACAAAAAAACTATATCTAAACACATACCCATTACTTTATTTCTACTATATATAAATGAGGAGCAGGAACGAACACAACAGATCAATTGTACAAATATAACAATAGGTTGTACCACAATATGGCCCCACTCCTTTCTTTTTCAATATAGGCCCATCTATTCAAGATAGAGTAGTTTTTTGAGAATATGGTCTCATTTAAACTTGGCAAATTTATATTAACAGTGTATTATATCATTTTATTTATAAATTATAATATATCTTATATTTTTAAATATTATAATTTTTATTTTTTTACTAATAAGTTAAATAAATATTAAATATATTTTTAATATATTTTAATTATAGTATCACATAAATCAATTGAAATACTATTTAAAAAATTTCAATTTAGGCATAATATTAGCATCAATAAGAGAAAAAAATTAAACAAGCAATACATTTTGAATCCAATATATCATATGTATTATAGACATATTTTAATTCATGTGGTGAATATATAATAAAATTATTTATATTATAAATATTATAATTAAATTATAAATATTTCATTACAATTTAAATTAATTTATATTATTAAAAATATATTATATTTTTATAAAATAACAATTATTAAATTTATAAGAATATATAATATCTAATTTGAATTGTAGTACAGCTACCAAGTTCATACGAATACAAATTTTAATACTTTGCCCGTGGATGATATTGTTGTAGTTTGCCTTGTGATCTAATTACTTTCACCGACGTTCCGTGAGAACTTGACATGGCTGGCCATCTTTAATCTTGTTACAGGTGTATTTCTGAGTGGAAATCATGCTTGAAGCTTCCTCCGGCGATGGCATGAAAGCGGAAGAGGAACAGAAAGAGGTAATTCTATCAGAAATTTAATACATTTTTTCCAGTCTTCTCTGCCTAACTCATAAATTTCGGCGAACTCACGTTGCTACTCTGTCATAACCCCGTCTTCTTCATTTTTTCCGACAAGAAACTTCAAGCTTCGGTGAATCGGAAAAAATCGTTTTAGATTCTTCTCTCCTCCTTTCTCGTTTTCCATTTCTGAATTTAATCATAGATTGAAACTTCAGCAACTTTATTTCAGATCTGTAATGGGAGTAAGGGGGGTAAAGCTATTCAATGACAGGGAATGGTTGTTTGATAGTGGTAAAACGGAGTTTCACCGAAAAGTGGAGAAGAAGAAATGAGGAGGTGGAGCTGTAAGCGGGGAAGGAGGAGATGAATGAACTAATCAGCTTTTAATGTAAAAATAAATTATAATTTGTAATAAAATATAAATAATAATATTTTAAAAAAAAAGACGTACATGGGGTTCAATTGCGCTTTTTTGAGTTCTCTCAATTGCCACGTGGCTATTTTTCTGATGATTCTATCTTGCTTTCTAGGATTATAGAATCACAACAATTAACATAAAGAAGTAACTACTTTTTGAAATCCCTGGAAACTTTTCAAGAATAAATTTATCCACAACTTCTAGATTAAATTTAATAATTTATTATATTTATAAATAATTTAAAAAATATTATAAATTATAATAATTAACTATTTAAATGCTTTTAAAAAATTTATTAGAGTACATTCAAAGAAAATATTGATTAATTTTTAAGATTTCATCTGTTTCACCTAAATGCACGGCTTGTATATCCAATAATAATATATATGTCATGACCGAATAAGACAGGAAGACGATGAAAAATATTAAAAAGACGAAGAAACTTCGTTTGTTAAATCTCATTTTAAATAATTCTTGTGTAACAAAAGCCCCACCGAAAGAGCAAATCAGCAGAAGAAAATATGCTTGAAAACAAAGATTAAAAAGAAAAGAATAGCACAAATCACTCTCTCAAAGACCAGCCTTAAATGGAATGGCGGCTGCAGGAAGCCATTTGTCTCCCTGAATGAAAGGCTTAACAGTAAACTTGCTTACTATTTTGCTTGTAAGTCTCAATTTCAAGCCTTGCCAATTAACCCTGTTCTTGGTGTTAGCCCCAGCTCCAATGTTGTTATACTCAGCATAAAAAATAGTACTTGGAGCTGTGGTTCCAACCCATGGCATCCATCCATTTGGATGAATAAAGCTTCCCAATTTTGATTGCATGAAAACAGTTGTTGAGTAATTCTTCCATGGCCTCCCTAAGAAAGTGTTGATGCCAGTAAGGTTTCCCCAGGGCTTAATGGTACAGTTCTGGATAGAAATTCCAGTGTTTTGGTTTGGATCAACTTTGCCCTGAGCTGTGATGGTGTTCTGTTGTCCAGTCATTGGTCTTCTGGGAAGAATGTTGCAGTTCTGTAGGACAACGGCTGAGTTTCCGAAGATGAAATCCACCGTCCCGTAGATATCACATTCTCTGTAGAATTGTCTGTTGGAATGAGTGTAAAGAGTGTCTTGGAAGGCGTCCATTTTGCAGCGGTAGAATACTGATTCATCTGCTGTTGACATCAGCGCAACTGCCTGATGCTTGGCTGCACCAGCTGTGTTCACGAATCCAATATCACGAGCTACGAATCCCTTACCAAATACGGCTGCATCAAAAATATACTCCATTAGTTAAGACTGATAACTTGTTGGATGGGATGTGATCATCATTATTCCTTCCATTTCATTTTATGTTGCAGTATTAGCAAGGTGTCATTCTTTTTAGTGAGTGATGAACATAAAAACAGTGTCATGAACGAACTTCTATGTTAGGAATCCTATGTTCTAGCAAAGAAGATTGAAAATAGACTTACCAAACGTGGCACTTTGAAATGTAGGGGTTCCATCAATAAAGTTACGGTTACCAGAAACGATTGTAGCGTCTTTTCCGTCACCAATAATCATAATGTTCCATTTTGTTTTCTCAACCCTCACATTCTCTCTGTAAACACCCTTTTTCACATAGATCACAAATCTCTTCTTGCTCTTCTCTGGTGCAGCTTTTAGTGCAGCCTTAATGGTCTTGTACTTCCCTGAACCATCTTTAGCCACCACTGCATTTATCTTTGGTGCTGATTTCTGCAGCAATTTCCTATCATTTGATGACAACCAGCTCGGGTACTCATCATTGCCAAATCCCATCAAACGCCTCCTCTTTCCGATAGCACCTAAGCTGGTAATGGAATTTTCTAACGAGCTTATAAGTGCTAAGCTGTTGCTGGTGTACTCAGTGGAGTTCTTCAAATTCTGGCCTGCAGCTTTGCTTAAGGCAATCGAAGTAACGTTTTCAAAACTATCAATGCAGGTCTGCTGATAAGTCCCTGCAGAACTCAACCACGTCCTTAGATCATCAAAGGCATCGAGTAATGAGGTTTCAGCAACTGACAATGTGTCGTTCAGGTGATCAAAGGCAAGGGATAAAAGCTCGTGGCAACTCTGGAGAGCTTTGGTAGCTGCTGGATCATTAATGTTCTTGAATGTCTCACTCTGGAAGAACTTGTTGGAGGCACCAGAGAGCTCGTTGAGGGCGACTAGAACAGACATCTTGTAGATGTCTTGAGGTTTGAGAGAATTGCCTTTCGCAGCATAGGGGGAAAGGCTGGAGATACAAGAATCTGGATACAGGGTTAGGCTGCATACCCCTCTAATAGTTGAGGCAATTGATGACACATTATCATTTTGTTGGGAGGCTTTGTTTTTGCTGTGGGAAACACCACCAACCACTGCGCCCACAATGATGGACACAAGAACAATAGAAGATATGACAATAATTGTGATTCTCTTCCTCGTCTTTCGACGAGCCATGAGCCTCTCGTTCTGTACTTCGTCCAGCTTTCCCCATGGATTAAGAGAGGCCATTATACTATAGGATGCAAAATAATAAGAATGGCTTTTGATGGTTGTGTACAAATTTGGCTTATTTATACAAAGAATAATTATACTATTTGAAAAATGAATAATTATTTAAGAGGCAAAAACGCGGGAAGTACGTGCCAGGCATCATCAAAGTAAAAATTATTCTCATTTTGGCCATCGACGTGCTTCTCATGTCTTCTTTTCTTAATACCCCCTAACCACTAAGTCACAACTCTCTAATTAGATCATGCATTCTTCAAATTACCAGTCTCTGCCTTTTATTTGTACTATTCTAGCGGCACATGTGTTGTATGTCTATGTCTAGCCATGTAATATAACATTAACATTATTAAAATATAATTTGCAATAAATAATTATACATGGAAAAACTAAAATACAAGTTTTATGAATGATCAACATGAACGCTGTATGATAACTTGTTTGTCTAATTGAATGTCATCTGAACCTACGAAGATGATCGATCAAAGTCTAATTAGATATATTTGCTTGTGTCAATCAAACACCATTGTTATAGCATAATAACTAAACATACGTGAAACACGCACTCGCCGTTGTCTTCATTAGAGTAATGCATGAAACAAACTAATTTCGTCTAATTGAACTAATCTAAATTTACAAAGATGAATAATCAAAGTTTAATTAGATACATTTGTTGTTAGACAGTGAGTATGGAAATTCCGAGGTTTGTGTTCAACACAATTTTCTTAAAACAGATTCGCCCCCTCACAGATATAGTGATAGAGGTTTTTTCTATAGCGTATGTCTCCCAGGATACAACGGAAAACGTGAAGCTTGTTTTGCACTTAAACAGCTTTGCCAATGAACCAAAGAGGAATTTGATGAATACTTAAAAACTAAAAGACAAAAGAAAGTTTTTAGAATTTTTGTTGTTGTGTGGCTTGATGAAGAATTAAAGTTTAATGAGATACATTTGTTTGTGTCAATCAAACACTTCATCGATGAAATAGGTTTCCACCTTATTAAACTCGACAGGTTTCTTAGGGAGAACAAGCATGAGAGTATACGAGTCCTAATAACTAAACATACGTAAAAAAAAAAAAAAAACCACTATTGTCTTCATTAAAGTAATAGATGAAACAAACTGATTTCGTCTAATTAAAAATTATCTAAACTTAATAGAGATGAACAATCATGATTAGGTCTTGTTTGGTCATAAATATTGGAAGTAGTTTTTGAAATTTGGCATAACGTACTTGCCCATGCTACTTGGCATTTTTTACACAAAATCTTGTAATTTTTTTCAAGACTCCAAAACTTTAAAAAAAAAAATAGCTTTTGGGGAAAAAACTATTTTTTAAGATTCTTAAAACTTTAAAACTTGTCCCAAAATTTTATATTTTACAAAAAATTCACATTTCGTTGAACGTGGAGGGTAGAAAGATTACTTAGAATAAATTGTTTCTACTATTATCATTCGATGGATCTTTGTAACCAACTGTTATTTGACTGATATTTTTTGTTTTTCTAGTTTATAATTAAATGTAATCAACTGCTTTTTGTGGTTTATATACCTTTTCTTCTTCTTTGGTGTGCTTTGTTTTTTTTGTATACTTAGTTGTAATTACTATATCATTGGTTCTTATAATTGATAATCAAGGTAAAATTTTTGTATCAAGTATATGAAATAAGATTTATATTTAAATGTTTTTTCTTCAAAAAGTAATTTCCCCCCTAAATTTTATGGCCAAACACATGATGAAATTTCACCAAAAAATAACTAGTAAAAACTATTTAGAATTCTATGACCAAATGTGATACGAGCACGGTTGACAACCACTCCTCATGACTCTTTTAAAGAAGGCAGTAAGAACTTGAAGATTATAACACTGAAACATCTTGTGGAATAAAATGTGAAGCCAAAGAAGTCCAAAAACTAGAGTAAAATTGGACGGCCAAAGATCCCAAAGATACAAGGGAAGATTTCGAAATAAAATATGTCAAATCCTACTCAAATTGGGATTTTAAATCCTACTCAAATTGAAATTTCAAATCCTACTCAAACTGGGATTTCAAATCCTACTTAAATTGGGACTTCAAATCCTACTCAAACTGGGATTCCAAAGCCCATTCAAACTAGGATTCCAAATCCTACTCAAACTAGGAAACTGAATCATACTCACTTTGGAGACCCAACCCAAGTTAATTAAGAAGAACAAAATAAACTCAAATTGGGCTTAATAGGGAAGAGCTTCCAGAAGGCAGCCTAGAAGCTTCTTAAAGTTATTCTATTTGCACTCAAATTGGATGAAGGAAAACTTGTCCAAATCCTATTACTCAAAGGGGGCGGCCACTTAGCTATAAATAGGAGGTTTTTCTTTAATTTTAGTAGACAAAATTGATAAAAATTATTTGGCTTTGGCTGATTATAATTTATCTTTATATTCCATGGTTTATAGTTTAGTTGATTGATTAGAGATAGATTTCTTTAGTTTCTACTTTAACTTCTTTTTATTCAATTTAATCAAAGGTATTTCGTTTGAGTGTTCGTGTTATCTTTGATTTTATCGATTAGTTTCATTTCTCGTTTTCTTGGTTCAATTGGGAGGTGAGGGTATAAAGTCCTTTGTTGCCCATAAACTGGCAAATCGTGTAAGTTTCCACATATCTTTTATTTTTATTTCTTTTTCCCTCTATCTTGTGTTGCGATTCATGACCCAAATCTCATTATTTGGTATCAGAGCTTTGGTTAGTAATTCAGTCCGTTGAATTACAATTCTTGGTTCATAAATCAAAAAATCCAAAAAAAAAAAAAAAGAAAAGAAAAGAAAAAATAATGAAGAGAGAAGAATTTAGAATCTTCTTGTTATTATTGTTAGCCATATTAAAATAAGTGTGTGGGTAAATCTTGGGGTGATTTGGAGGTGATTTGATAATAGTTGAATATTGCAAAGGGTTTGAATGTTCTTGGTGTTCTTAAGGAGATTCAAATATTGTTGGTGAAGAAGATGATCAAAAGTGTTGTTTGATTTAAGAGAGGATGTTGATTGAAGAAGAAAAAGTGCCAAAATAGAGGGAGGGGTCAGCCAACAAAAAAAGAACAAAAAAAAGAAGGAAAGTTCTTTTTTTGGTAACTCTTCTTGAGAATAAGAAAGTAAGGTTTTATTTTTGGCAACTCTTCTAGAACTAGGGGGGTGAATTTTCCTTCTTTCCTTATTCAAATTTGATCAATTTTAGTTCTCCTAAAACAATCTCTAACACTTATTTATTCTCATCTTTAACAAATCACTTCTTATTTATTTATCTCAATTATTTAGTCTATTTTCTTTCTCGTTATTTATAACAACTACTCTTCAACTAGTAATTGATATACTTAGTTTCTAGCTACTTTTAGTGGTCTTTTTCTTTCGTGCTTTTATTTTGTACTTTTATTTTCCTTACATCTTAGCTCAAGTCTGTTTTCTTTTACTTCTCCAGTTTTTCGAGGTCACAAAAATTCATTTTACCTCAAATTCAAAGACCTTGAGTTGAATTGATTTAAAGTGAGTTTGAAAATAACTTTTGAAAGAATCCTTAGGGGTGAGGTGAGATCCACACAAAGAGTGAATGTGACGCTTTTTTACTAACTTTTTATTTGTTTTATAAGTTCCATGACTCAGCCCTTAGAAACTATTCATGGAGGGGAGAGTTCCGACTTTCCAATGGAGTTACTTCTAAAGCAACTTCAACAAATCAATAAGAACATAGTTAATTTGCAAAGGCGAGTCAGGAATATTGAAGAAGGGATGAGGGAAGGTAATAGAAGTGGAGGAGGGTCGTCTCACACTGTTCATGATGAGGATCAAGGTAAGAACACTAAAACATCTCCCACTATCACACTGGATCAATTGGGGAAGGTGAATAGACATCAAGGTAAATCTCCACTCCAACAACCTACACTGTTCCAATCCAATCATTCTCAACCTATAAGAGCGGTAACCCCATATCCCCATAACTAACCAAAAATACTACCACAAGCTCCATCACTAATAAATCCATATGCACCATTACATGTACCATATCTCCCAAACCCATAAACGACATAACCACTTCAAAATACCCTAAACGTGTACCAACCCAATGTGAGCTTTAATAACTCCACTTATGACTATCTGAATGAGGAGTATGGTTATGGTGTTATTCGAGAGATGATCTCTATGATGATCTTCATGAAATTGGAGGAATAGGGAGAAGAGGAAGAGTAGGAGGCCGAGGGCATCCATATGGAAGAGGGGGTAGAAGAGATGGAAATTTGGGTAGTAAGGATAGGATGGGAGCTTGGGAGGAGCTGATGGTGAAAGGGGCGAAGGGCACATAGAGAAGGAGGTCTGGAGAGAGAGATTAATACAATCAAGCTTACATTACCTACCTTTAAAGGGGATAGTTATCCAGAAGATTTTATTGCTTGGAGGTTGCAAATAGAGAGGATTTTCCTCACACACAATGTATCTGAGGCAATAGAGACCAAGTACGCTATCACTCAAATTGAGGGGTAAGCATCTACTTGGTAGGAATCGAAAAGGAGGTTGCGGGTTGTTCAACACAACTATGTGTTGCCTACATGCTCTGAATTGATTGAACACATGGAACTAAGGTATATACCACCTAACTATCATGGAGATGTGCTCAAA
>JBDJHY010000049.1:1188202-1199520 GCA_039654485.1 Withania somnifera | reverse complement strand
TAAGTCGAATGGCAATAAAGAAAGGGTCCCTTCCTTTGGATACTCGGGAAATCAGGGCTGCTGTATTAGTTGCACAACATCTTTCTGAAGTTCAGTTTTCTGAAGATCCAGTTAAGATCTATCTGCCTGATGTGTCATGTAGATTGCTTTTTGCCACGGATTTGGTGTACAATGATGCTCCTTGGTTGCTTGATTCGGAAGATCCTAGATCCTCATTTGGTAGTTCCTCTAATATGGCTTTTAATGCAAGTCAAACTGTCCATAGATTTGTGCATGGGAACATATCTAATGATGTCGCCGAGAAACTTGGAGTACGCTCTCTTCGAAGGATATTGCTTGCAGAAAGTTCTGATTCCATGAACCTGAGCTTGTCTGGTGCTGCTGAAGCATTTGGGCAGCATGAGGTACTCACAACCAGGCTTAAACATATACTTGAAATGTATGCAGATGGACCTGGGACTCTGTTTGAGCTGGTACAAAATGCAGAGGATGCTAATGCTTCAAAGGTGATCTTTTTATTGGATAAAACTCAATATGGGACATCATCTGTTCTCTCTCCTGAAATGGCGGATTGGCAGGGACCTGCTTTGTACTGTTTCAACGACTCTGTTTTTACTCCCCAAGATTTGTATGCAATCTCTCGTATAGGTCAAGAGACCAAACTAGAGAAACCATTTGCCATTGGAAGATTTGGTTTGGGTTTTAATTGTGTTTATCACTTTACAGATATTCCAACTTTTGTTTCAGGGGAAAATATTGTTATGTTTGACCCACATGCCTGCAATTTACCCGGGATATCTCCTTCGCATCCAGGCCTGCGGATCAAATTCGTGGGAAGAAGAATATTAGAACAATTTCCTGACCAATTTTCCCCATTTCTGCATTTTGGGTGTGATATGCAACATTATTTCCCAGGCACCCTCTTCCGTTTCCCTCTTAGGAGTGCAAATGTCGCATCTAGAAGCCAAATAAAGAAAGATGGGTACACTCCTGATGATGTCCTATCACTATTTCATTCCTTTTCAGAGGTTGTCGCTGATACTTTGCTTTTCCTGCGGAATGTGAAAAGTATTTCAATTTTTGTCAAAGAAGGTGCTAACAGTAAAATGCAAGTGCTACATTGTGTTGACAAGCAGTACCTAGGTGATCCTGTGGATGAAAGTAATCCAAACCATCAGGTCTTCAGTCTTATGTATGGTAAGCAGCATGACAAAATCAATAAAGCTCAGTTCCTTAATCAATTATTTAAGTCTGTGAATATAGACTTGCCATGGAAGTGTCATAAGATTGTGGTGTCCGAGAAGAGCACTTCTGGTGGTCGTGCACATTTGTGGCTAACTAGTGAGTGCTTAGGATTTATTCGAGGTAAGAGTATCCGTGCCAGCCTTGATAATAAGTACCATAAAGCTATTCCTTGGGCATGTGTAGCTACTTGTTTACACACGATGGAAATTGATAGTGATTTGGATGAATCTGATCTCATTGTTCCTAAATTGCTCGATTTCCCAGTGGCATCAGCTGGTGCTATAGAGAATTTTGAGGGTCGTGCCTTCTGTTTCTTGCCACTGCCAGTGGTTACTGGCCTTTCTGTGCATGTCAATGCGTATTTTGAGTTGTCATCTAATCGAAGAGATATATGGTTTGGTAATGACATGGCAGGGGGTGGAAAGAAACGATCTGATTGGAATATGTACCTACTTGAAGATGTTGTTGCTCCAGCTTATGGCTATTTACTTGAGAAAGTTGCTTCAGAAATTGGCCCGTGTGATTCATTCTTTTCCTTTTGGCCAACCAGGATGGGATATGAGCCATGGGCGTCAGTGGTGCGGAAACTCTATAACTTCATCTCAGATTCCGGTCTTAGAGTATTGTACACGAAATGCAGAGGTGGACAATGGATCTCAACGAAGCAAGCAATTTTTCCAGATTTCACTTTTGTTAAGGCACGGGAACTTGTGGATGCATTATCAGACGCTGGTTTGCCATTGGCAACCATTCCTGAGGCTCTTGTGGAAAAATTCAAGGAGATATGCCCAGGAGTGCATCTTCTTACACCTCAACTGCTCCGTACTCTTTTAATTAGGAGGAATCGTGAATTTAGAGACAGAAATGCTATGATCTTAACCCTAGAATACTGCTTGCTTGACCTAAGAACTCCAGTTCAATCTAGCAATCTCTTTGGCTTATCCTTGATACCTCTTTCCAATGGTTTGTTTACAAAATTTCAGAAGAGGGGGGAGAGTGATCGAATTTATATTGCTCACGGAGATGGATATGGTCTTCTTAAGGATTCTCTTCCCCACCAGCTTGTAGACTCGGGGATCTCTGCTTTTCTCTATGACAAGTTATGTGAAGTTGCCCGAAGTGAAGATTTTAACATCACTCTCTTGACTTGCCCTTTGCTTGAGAGGCTTTTTGTCCAGTTACTCCCAGCAGACTGGCAGCTGGTTAAACAGGTGAATTGGATCCCTGGTTGTGAAGGACATCCTGATTTGGAATGGATGAGACTGCTGTGGAGCTATCTCAAGTCTTGTTGTAATGATCTCTCTTTGTTCTCGAAATGGCCTATTTTGCCTGTTCTCAACAATCAGCTCCTACAGCTAGTGGAAAACTCCAATGTGATCAAAGATGGTGGATGGAGTGAGAATATGTCATCACTTCTGCTGCGCGTTGGATGCCTGATATTGAGACGTGACCTCCCAATAGACCATCCCCAATTAATGCGTTACGTCCAGCCTCCCACTGCAAGTGGTATATTAAATGCAATGCTGGCAGCCGCTGTGAAGATAGAAAAGATTGAGGGTCTCTTTACTGATGCATTGGAGGGAGAAATGCATGAACTTAGGAGCTACATTCTCCAGTCCAAGTGGTTCTGTGAAGATTCTGTGAATAGAAGTCAGATGGTTATCATCAAAGAGATTCCTATGTTTGAATCATTCAAGAGCCGAAAAATGGTATCTTTGAGTAGGTCAACTAAATGGCTAAAACCAAATGGTGTACATGAAGATCTGTTGAATGATGATTTCTTGAGAGTTGAATCGGAAAAGGAAAGGATTATCTTGAATAAATACTTAGAAGTTGCAGAACCTACAAAGGCAGACTTCATCAAACATTATGTAATCACTCACATGCCTGAGTTTGTTTCTCAAGATGGCTTACTTCCATCCATCTTACATGATATCAAATATTTGATGGCAGAGGATGACTCCTTCAAAGACGCTATCTCCAAAGCTTCTTTTGTTTTAACTCGTGATGGTTCCTGGAAAGAGCCTATCAGGTGTGTTTATTTATCCATCTACTAAACTAGCTTATATCATGTGTGAATGACTTAATCTTTGATTACCTCAAATTAGTTCTCCTTAAGAGTTGTTATGCATAAGTAATGCTACCAGTTGTAAAACAATGTAAAAGGTACAGTTATTGGTCTGAGAATGGGTCACCAAATGATGCAGGAAAGTAATACTAAGGGTTAAGCATTTATTTCACAGGCTAGGTTGTAGATCTTATTTCACTAATATAAGCTGGGTGAGGAGTCATTTTCTTATGAGAAATGTGAAGTATCCTACATCGGTGGTTAATGGGACGAGTGGTCTCCTTGTATGGTTTTGGGAAATTCTCCCTCATGGGTTGAGTTGGACCAAAATCCATTTCTTTAACATGGCATCACAGCAAGACCCATCTCACCACCCATCTCACCTGATGATAGGCCCAAATTGAAATAGCCATACACTAGATGTCCAGCCTTGAGTGCGAGGAGGGTGTGAAGAAGTCCCACATCGGTGGTTAATTGTATAGGATGTCTCTTTATTATGGTCCGCCCAGGAGGATCGTCCCTTCATGAGCTAGTTTTTTGGGTTTAGTTAGGTCCAAGATCCATTTTTTACAAGAAGTGATAATCTCTAGCAGTATTAAAGTTATATTTATTCTAAAATTATTGGTAGATGCTGTGTCTTTTTTGGTTATGCTGCAACAGTTTCTCTTTTAAAAATGAACACAGTAAATCAACAAGCTAAAGAAAGTAGGTGGAGTGAAATCAGCATAAGCTTGGCATTTTGGGGAGTGTGGAGAGAGAGAAAGTAGGAGAGCTTTTGAAGGTATAGAGTTGAGTTTTTGCAATTGAGGAGCAGTCTACGCTCCCTTATTTTCTTTTGGTGTAGACAGAAAGTTCCTTCTTGTTTGGGGGATTGGGTGGAGTTTGTAGAGAATCATATTTTGTAGATTTTGACCATTTAGTATAACCTTTATATACGTCCATTTTGGTCATGTTCATGAATGAAAATACTCTTGGTAAAAAAAAATAAAAAATTATAAGCATCCAATAGTTATAGTCTTGTGATATATAAGATGTTATATTGAGTGTTAGAAAATTAGGTTCTTAAGTTGGATATAATCCCACATTGAACTAACATATGTGTGTAATCTGCGACAGTATAAGTAGGTGTGCCTTGTGTTCACCAAATGTTCACTCATATGATCCTTTTATCTAACATGGTTATCAAGGCCTATGTAATCTTAGTAGAGATCTAAACACCTTCTGCCAACTGGTGGGGCCACTGCGTAGACTATGTTCCTTGTTGATTAACAATTGTCATTTTCTTATCCCATTTTCCTTAGCAGTGATTCTTTCCTGTGATCTCTCCAGCAGCACCATGCTTCTTTTTTTGGTGTCTGCTATCAGTGGCACTGTGTATCTTTAGTGGACTATGCTTTTCTCGACAGTGCAAACTTCTTTTCATCTATTACTCTGACTGTACCACGTCTATTTAAGGCAACCATTTCTACTGAAAAGTGCCTTGGTTGCTCCAGCAGTGCTGCATCTCTCTATGGTGAATACTTTGAGGACATTGGGCTTGTTTTTGGTGACTGTTCTGTTGTCCTTGTGCATCTATCGGTGATCCTCCAGCAACACTCTGCCTCTTTGAAGTTACCAACTTAGCTTCTTCTGGTGACTGTTCTAGCGGGACACATCTTTCCAACAATTTTTACGGCTGCTACCATGGCATGTTTCGGCATCTAGAGCTTTTCCAGCGAGGTTCCAGTGACTACAAAGTTTTTGAAAGCTTCCCGACATTTTCTGCTGGTATTTACTTTTTGTATTTTTGAAACAATTAAAACTTAAGATGGTTCCACCACTTCAATTTAAGGGGCATGTTAGCAACTTGGTACCTTCTTGTCGGATTATTAAAGTCCATCAAATGCTCAATCTTTCTCCTATTTGACCTTTACTTCAAAGTTTTAACTGTAAATATATTTAGTATGGTGTATCTAAGTGATCTACATACAATACAATCTCATGTGTGCGCATCTAGAGGTCATAAGGGATATTAGAATCAACATCAATAAGATGAAACTCATATATATCATTGCTTCAGAGAGGCCAATTAAGTGGCAGATTTATTGGCTGAAATGGCATCTTCAAGTGGAACGGGTACCTTCTACTATTCTTTTCATCACCTTATTGAAGAAGTGAAGGGACTCTTTCAACTAGATAAATGTCAACTCCCTAGTATTAGAAGGGGGTTTGATAAAGCTAATTTTTTGTAAGCTAAGTTATCTACTTTGATGGTAGGGAAGAGTCACTGTATAGGCTAAACTCTTCCCTGAAGATTGTTATATTGTGAACAATCTTTCTTTTATGTTATTGAGGTAAGGTCCATGTCCCCCTCCTTTTGTATGCTTCCCAAAAGAAATAGATATGGTAGGGGTCAAGCCTAACTATTCTGCTTTTAAAAAAATGTATATATATGTGTGTGTGTATATATATATATATATGTCTGTATGTTTGTGTGTATGTATGTATGTGTGTGTGTGAATAGATGTGTGTATGTATGTGGAGTGGTGGAGGATGCGTATTAGGGTAGAAGACTAGTAGGATGGAATTAGTTCTTGTTAGAGGGTAAGATTGCTTGGTTTGTCTTCCTTGCTAGGAGTTGTAGTGCTTTGCTTGTGGTGTCTCGATCTTGGAGTTTTGGTGAGGTTTGTTTTTTCGGTAGATCGTTTGTAGTATTATTTTGTGGTAGCCTTGCATCTACTATTATCTATTGTTTTTTTTACTTCAATTGTTGCTTGGTCTTGTATTATGTCCTTTTTCTAGACCTTTTTTTTTCTCGAGCCGCGGGTCTTTCGGAAACAACCTTTGTACCCTATATCTGAGGTAGTGGTATGGACTGCATACACTTTGTCTTCCAGACCCCACTTCGTGGGAATATATGGGCTATGTTGTTGTTGTATATATGTGGAGCATGTTCATACATATATGATTGTGGAATCTCTGTAATGTTTCTGTAGGCTTTATGATCCTCGTATTCCAGAACTGAAAATGTTGTTGCATGGAGGTGCCTTCTTTCCATCTGAAAAGTTCTCTAGTCCTGAGTTTCTTGAGATCTTGGTTAACCTTGGGCTTCGGCAATCTTTAAGCTTTTCTAGTTTGCTTGATTGTGCCACATCTGTGGCATTGTTACATAATTCTGAAGAATTAGAAGCAGTGAAGAATGGTAGCAGGTTGCTTTACGTGCTGGACATAGTTGCGTCAAAGCTCTCAGCACAGGACAGGGGCTCTAGTACTGGATATGAAACCTCCAGTACTGGATATGAAACTTCTCAGGGGTTATGTCCTAGTGTTTGCATTGAAGGAGATATTGATGTTGCTGACAACCTCTCAGGAATTATTTCATTTCTCAGCAACTGGGTTGGTGATATGAGTGAAGAAGAATTTTGGTCAGCACTGAGATCCATCAGTTGGTGTCCTGTACTTGTAGATCCGCCTACCAGAGGATTGCCATGGTTAGCCTCAGGAAGAAAAATTGCAATGCCAATTAATGTTCGTCCCAAGTCACAGATGTGGATAGTATCATCTAAGATGCATATCCTCGAAGGTGAATGCTCGGTGCATCTGCAACATAAACTTGGTTGGATGGATCGCCCAAGTATAGAAATTTTGTCTGAACAATTGCTTGGACTATCTAAATTCTATGCTGAGATAAATGAAAGTTCAGATGTAGCACCTAATTTTGATACAGTTTTGCAGAAGCAGGTGCTCTTAATTTATTCACATTTGCAAGAATTTGTTGGTGTTAATGACTTTGAGGTTCTCAAGTCTACCTTAGATGGTGCTCATTGGGTTTGGATAGGAGATGATTTTGTTTCTCCTGTTGTACTTGCTTTTGATTCTCCTGTGAAATTCAGCCCCTACTTGTATGTTGTACCGTCTGAGTTAACGGATTTCCGAGATTTGCTTGTGGAGTTGGGTGTTAAACTCAGTTTTGATGTTTTTGATTACTTCCATGTATTACAAAGGTTGCAAAATGATGTGAAAGGATTCCCCCTTTCTGCCGATCAACTGAGTTTTGTCAATCATGTGCTAGAAGCAATTGCAGATTGCAACATAGACAGCTTAATGTTTGAGGCTTCTAGTACTCCTTTATTACTTCCTGATTCTTCTGGAGTTCTTATGAGTGCTGGGGATCTTGTTTATAACGATGCTCCTTGGATGGAGAGCAGCATTGTTGGTGGAAAACGTCTTCTTCATCCATCTGTAAGCCAGAATCTTGCGGACAGATTGGGCATTCAATCACTTCGAAGTGTGTCATTAGTCAGTGAAGAAATGACAAAAGATTTACCCTGCATGGATTACATAAAAATATGTGAACTTTTGGAGTTGTATGGAAGAACTGATTTCCTTTTGTATGACCTACTTGAGTTGGCAGATTGCTGCAAAGCCAAAAAGCTTCATCTGATCTTTGACCGAAGGGAACATCGGTGTCAGTCTCTTCTGCAGCATAATCTAGGTAATGTAGTTTTCTGAACCTCCTACTCATTTGTTATTTCTCTGATGATCTTAAGGGAAGAAACATGTGATTTCTGTGTATTCTCGAGTTTGGAGCACCTTCAAGATGCTGTATGGGTTGCTTATTTTCTTCTCTGCAGTGTTTTTTTTTTTTTTTGATTGTTAAATGAGGTACAGCGATCTAGTATTTTGATTTGGCAATAGGTACCTCTTTGACAAGGGCTGCATTACGACATATGTTATGAGCTGAGAAAGTCAACTATAACCTCAATCTCATCTGCAAGGGCCATTTTGCACCTAAAAAAAAAAGAGAGAAGATATACTTCTGTATTTTATGCTAATTAGAGATTCTGATATGCCTTAAAAAATATTCTACTGTTCCTTTACGAAGGGTCTCCCCAGATGACTGAAGGATGGTATTCCGAGTGTTCCTCTTTGCCTTTCTCCGACCTTGCTGGTGCCAGCACTCCAAGAGTTCTTTCGTTGTCCTTGACATTGTCCATTTAACCCCTATAATGTTGAGAAAGAAGCTCCGTATCTGCAAAGTGAATATACAATGAAGAAATAGATTATTGACATCCTCTATTTGTTGTCCATAAAGCAAATACCTACTACATCTGTTAATTCCTCTTTCTGAAGGTAAAACACTAGAGATTTAAAGGTTAATAATTTGATCGGATGACTTAAGTATACCTTCTCATTTAGAGGTCGGTGATTGGTGCATTACTACACAATAATATGAACAGTAAGGTGATTTTTTTAGTTTGATTTGGTGTTTGAGAAATAGAAGAATTTTCACTGATTATAAGCATAGTATAGTCAATTTCTGTTTCTTATTTGTCTTCTTTTTCTCTTCTTTACATTGGAGGATTCTGTGTCTTCATTCCATTACCTTGCCTTTACTTCTATTTTTCATCAATGGAACTTCTCTTCATTCTAATTAATAATTTTAGCAGAAAATTCAGTTTCGAACTTGATTATTAACGTATTTGCAAATATATGTTCTTAAAAGATAAGCAAGCATTATTTTCTAAAACAAGCTGCTTGGCACAAAGACAGTGCAAAGGCAGAAACACTTGGGAATACGTCACTACAAAGGGAAAAAAAAAAGAAAAAGAAAAAGAAACATAAAGAGATGATTCCACTATACAAAACCTGTACAAACACCAATTCCTGTACAGTTTCTATAAAATGTACTCTCTTCGTCCCATTTTATGTGGTATCCTTCCTTTTTAGTCCGTCCCAAAATGATTGTAACTTTACCATATTTACAAAGAATTCCACTTTAAAATTACCTTTTTATCCTTAATGAAATGATTGACCACACAAATATCTAAAAATGATTTTGGACTACAAATTTCAAAAGTCTTTCTTTTTCCTTAAATACCGTGCCAAGTCAAACGGTGCCACATAAAATGGGACGGATGGAGTAGCATGTTTTGTTCATTCTTTACATCCTGAAGATTGCCTCAAAAAGCCAAACCACCACAAACATTTGTATTTGAGCTTCTGTACAGTATCTGTTTTTCCTTCAAAACATCTGCCATTCATTTCTTTCCTTGTAAACCAACATACATGAGCAAGCACTATAATCCAAATCTTCTTCAATAGCCTACTGATTTCTTAGAGTCCCGAGAAGTTTACTAGCACTTAGACTGAGTATGGCGTAACGAATTGTACCCTGAATAAGGTGAAGAATAATTGCCAGATCCGGCAGGCTACTGGACAGTGAAAAAAGGAGGTGGCTGTAGCTCTCTATTGCACATAACGAACCTACTGCAGATTGTCATTGCCCTTCTCTGCAGATTGCTACAAGTGAGGCAAGCTTTATAGTGACTAACCACATTAAAAAACTTTACAAGGTGGCTTTGATTTCCACAGCTAGTTCCATGTCCAATATGATGCACTTTCACCCACACTTTTGATTGCTATTTAAAGATGGTACATTTTAAATATTTTACGAGCTTACTAAATGCTCTCAATGTTTCTTGCACTCTGCGTTACAGGTGAGCTGTGCCCCTTGACATTATTATTCTAATTGCTTTTTCTGATTCATTCTTTCCTACATTAATGTGGTGATGCAGGAGGAAGTACAGTAGTTATGCATTTGATTCAAACAAAAACATTAGTTCATCTGAAGGAAACAGATGGAAAGCCTATAGAAGACTTGTTACTAAGCAAAGAAATCCTAAGTTCCATTGTAGATCTCACAAGTGCCAAATTTCCTAGATAAGAAGATGAATGACATGTTTTTCTTGCTCCATTTATAAGCAGAAAAAATTTCCTAAGATCTATTATCATTAACAACTAGGATTCCTAACCTTTTTTAATAAAAAAGGTTGCTTATAAAAGTAAGGAAGTGTACCATAAGATAACTGAAAAAGCACCTAGATTTTCTATAATGAAAAATAATCTAAATAAATGTTGACCTAGAATATAACCCAAATCCTTAAAACCTGCTTTTAAGGACTACTAAAGTACATCATGAACTTCACGATTACTTGTACCAGCTTCTGAAAACATTATTCGTCCGTTTCTATTTTGTTTGAACCAATTTAACTTGGCATGGAGTTTAAGGAAATACAATTTTTTTAAGCTTATGGTCTTGAACATTTGTATGGCTATAAGAGTTCTAAAGCTTGTGATTTAAACATGCAATAGCATTTCTGTGATTGTAAAAGCTTCTCATCAAGGGTAAAAAGGTAAGTTTAAGTTATTCTCTTTTCAAAATTTAGGAAAGGGTGATTATGGAGTTTAAGGAAATACACTTTTTTTTTGGTTTGTGCTCTTAAACATTTGTATGGCTATAAGAGTTCTAAAATGTGTGATTTAAACATGCAATAACATTTGTGTAATCGTAAAAGCTCATTAAGGGTAAAAAGGTAAGTTTAAGTTAAATTCTTTTCAAATTTAGGAAAGGGTTATTGTTCTCGAACTGACTAGAAAAGAAATAGGTTAACATAAATCGAAATAGGGAAGTAGTATCTGTTGTCATCTTGGTCCTCCCCGCAAAAAACCAGAAAAAATAAAAGAAGAAAACGAAACATGGATTGGGGATCATGAATAATTTGCTCACAGTAAGAACCTAACCAGTAACAGACATCCTAAAGGATTATTGAAGTACTTTTTAATATGTATCATTGCTTCTATAGCTTTTATGAAGAATAATTTATATGCTACCTCCCTTCCTGCATTTTGTGTCTCTTGAAAGTAACTAGACTAGATTTTACACACTATAGATGTCCTTGTCTTCATTCTAAAAGCCTCTTATTTTGCAGGTGACTTTCAAGGGCCTGCACTAGTTGTCATCCTTGAAGGGGCAAACTTAAGTCGGGACGAAGTAGCTGGATTTCAGTTTCTTCCACCTTGGGGTCTGCGTGGTGATACCATGAACTATGGGCTGGGGTTGCTTAGTTGTTTTTCAATAAGTGATTTTAAGAACAAAAATGAAAAGTTTTCAAAACACTAATAGGGTTAGCATATCGTCCCGACCTTGGGTTCGCTTATATTTCAGCAGGCCTAATGGTTCAGA
>JBDJHY010000049.1:1163289-1181425 GCA_039654485.1 Withania somnifera | reverse complement strand
AAAGCGTGAAGCGTGAAGCGTGAAGCGTGAAGCGTGAAGCGTGAAGCGTGAAGCGTGAAGCGTGAAGCGAAGGGTTTGGAGAATCCTTAAAGACTCCTTTAGGAAAGCATGCGCACTCACTTCATTGAAATGGAGCGCAATTTAACGAAAAAGGACTAGAGATAATATATATAAGCAAAAGTTCATATTGAAAGCTACAAGATAGATATCACAAAATCCTCCATAGACCATAGGACAAACAAAATAAAATTACTGATGATTAGTCACATTTGGTTAAAATAATACTTATATTTTAGCTCTCCGGGGACATCTATACAAGTATTTATAACATGCTGTTGTGGCGAAAAACTCTTCCATTAAATATATTATCAAAAAATACAATTTTGCTTTTTAATAGCTTCTGAACTTTGCTTTTTAATAGTTGGACTCTTGCCTCCAGCACTTTAGCGTTTTCACCCCTTGAAGCGACCGCTTCTCTATGTGAAGCGGGTTGGGCTTGCATTGCCTCACTTCACCGCTTAAAGCGGTCAAGCGACCGCTTTCTTGAACACTGGGAACAACCACCCGATTTTGTTATGCAGAGGGAGTATAGGAAGTCTGTCACTTGAAAAAGGCCTTCTATGGCTTGAAGCAAAAGTCCCCGGGAGTGGTTTAGCATATTTAGTGAGGTAGTTCAAGATTTTGGATTGAAAATGAGCAAGTTTAATCACTCAGTCTTCTACCGCCAATTATTGATTGGTTCAAATCTTCTTATTGTATATGTTGCTGGCATTGTTATTTCGTAGTAAGTGATTATGCAAGGATCTCTTCCCTCAATTCTTTCCTACGTACTAGGTTTCACAGGAAGGACTTGGGCTTGTTGAAATATTTTTGTCCTACTTGCAGAAATAGGAAATATGGCAGCAAAAACCTATAGTGCTCTATTGGTTCCTAATATGCATCTTATGAAAAATGATTGCAATCCTTTTGATGATCTAGAGAGATACATAAGGTTAGTTGTAAAGTTAAACAAACTACCTTTTTGTGACTCATCCGAGTATTGCTTTTGTAGTAAGTGTTGTTAGCTAGTTCATGTCCGTGCTTATCGTTAAACATTGGGTAGCTTTGAAAGTAGATTCTATGTTACTTGAAAGGAGCTCCTGGAATTGGCAAGCGATATTGAAATCATGGCCATACTCGTATGGAGTGTTTCACAGATGCCGTTTGGGCTGGATAAAAAATTGATGAAAGATATACTATAGGTTATTGTGTCTTTATTGGAAGGAAGCTGATATCATAGAGTAGTAAGAAGTAATATGTTATATCTTGATCCAGTGCAGAATTTGAATACAGAGCTATGTCACAGTTTATGTGTGAGATTATGTGGATACGTCATCTTTTAGATGTGATAATCAAGTTGCTTTTTATATTGCCTCGAACTCAGTGTACCATGAAAGAACTAAGCATATTGAGATTTAATTCATGAGAAGATCAGGAAAGCCTGATTTCCTCTGGCTACGTGTTGACGAGAGAAACTAGCTGATTTGTTCACAAAAATATTGTATGGAACTCGAGTTGATTATCTTTGTAACAAGTTGCACATGATTAATATCTAGACTGCAACTTGAGGGGGAGTGTTGCAACATAAATGTGTACTTTTTGGTTTTAGTATACATCACTCGGCTGATATGTACGTAAATGATACAATATCTTTTGGTTCCTTATTTAGTTTCCTTAATTAGAGCTCATTGTATTTGTATATATACATCTTAAAAATAGAATAATATACAATAGAACCATGTGGACGGGCCTTCTCCGGACCCGGCGCATAGTGTGAGCTTAGTGCACTAGTTGTCCTTTTTCTATACAAGTTATTCTCCCTGCCTTGTCTGTTTCTGCTATCAAAGTCAGGTCCATCCCCGTTTGGACTCTCGGTCCACACTATAATTAGGCTTGGGCATGAAGGGGGTATTAGAGTCGTTAGAGTCTCATGTTGGTTGGGTAATGGATTGGTCATCTGCTTATATGGGCTTGAGCAATCCTTCTCTCATGAGCTAGACTTTGAGGTTGAATTGGGCCCAGATGTGGGGTTCCATATCTTTACAGCAACAAGGTGAGCCTTAAGCCGACCAACTCTGCCACTTAGACCAACTTTCACCCCATAAACCCAAGGACAACCAATAGTACATGAAGGAAGAGGAACAAGCTTCCAAGTATCACTTGTATTTAAAGTAGACATCTCGTCAATCATAGCCTATCAGAGTCTTGGATGAGAAAGTGCCTCCCCTCTAGATTTAGAGATGGAGATAAGGACAAAGATGATACAAAGGTGTAATTGGGTGATAACACACGATGATGACTTGAAAGCGTATAATGGAGGTTAGTACTACGAGTTGGCCGTATACCGTTTTGAAGTGCAATTGATTGATTCGGAGGAGACAAGTCTGCAATAGGTGCAGTGTCTGATGCAGGACATGAATTATCAGGGCCTAGTGTTGGACGTGGACGAGGATAAGTCAACACTAGATTGAGCAACCACACATTGTAGAGGATGCTGAATTTGTCCTCGAACTTTCGGAAGCCTTGTAAAGCATACAAAGGCTTTAGGTTGTAATTGCTTCAGCTTTCAGCAGAACCTTTATGCTGATGAATAATATGTTTCCATTAAAAAGAAAAAGTAAAATGATTTTATTGAAAGAAGCAGAAAAACATGCCCCTATGATGTACCAAAAGTAGAAGTCTCTTGCAAAAGGATATGGTTTTCTATGAGCGACATCCAATCTTTTTATTTATACAAATAGGATCATTGTGGGTGAACCAAAAGAAATAAATGGCTATTCAGCAATCCTGCAAAATCCTTCTCTAGTCCATCAGCACAAATGATTGTTTGTCTCTGCACCCTCATTACAAAGGAAACATATTGATGCTATTCGAGTGCCCTCTTCTATGGAGCTTCATGTGTAAGTCATACTCTTCTGGTCGCTAACCAAGTGAAGCACTTGATTTTGGATGGAACTATACATCTCTACACCTTTGTCCATGGACCTGATCTGCCTCTTGGTTGCCCTGAAACTTCCTATTTATACACTATGTTAACAGACAACCTCCCATCACTGTTATGTTTCCACTTGATTGCATTGAGGGGAAGGTATCTCTGAATTTATCAACTTCCTTCAAAAGATGATCCACCCTATCAATTCCCAGTCATTTGGATTTCCTTCTGAAGCAAATATCCACCTTTGAGAGTCCAAGAGTCTGCTACAATGGCTTCAGGGTTGCTGCATGTGGAAAACAAATCAGGGAACATAGGCATCAAAGGCACTTTCCCATTCCAGGATTCCTTCCGGAACATAGTCTGTACCATCATCCACCTTATGGACAACATGTTTGTTACGACTAGCCCATAAATTTCTGATACTCCTCCAAAGTGAACACAGTAAGTGCTGACCACTTCATCAGTGCACCATTGACTTGTCTGTTCGTATTTGTTCATGATCACCTCCTTCTACAATGATTGATCTTCATTAGCATATCTCCATCACCACTTCATCAATAGACAGCTATACTGTAATTCCAGTTTTCTAATACCAAGACTCCCTGATTTCTCATCAAGTTGAACATCATCCCGTTTCACCAAATGAAAACCCTTACCCTACTTGTCTCCTATCCATAGAAAGTCCCTTCTGAGCTTGTCATGTTTATCTACCACTCCAGCTGGAACAGGAAACATAGATACTTACATAAGTAGGTAAGGGATCTAATACCGCATTTATCAAAATCCATCTACCCTGCTGGTGGCATGCTAGACAAATTATCATATGTATATCTTATTTTTTTAATAAGGTGAATAATTTATCAATGGGGAGGGGGGGGGGAACCTGTATGCTTGTCTACCAACTGTCTGAAAAATTTACAACTCTTTATTTCTCTGAGAAAGACACCCAAGCATCTATACAAGCAGGAAATCAATCACTGCAATCCAAACTATTTTGTTCCATCCACCACAACTACATAGCTACCTTACAATGGAACAGGAGGTGATGTACACCTCCCCCTAGCTTTAACTCATGTTACACCAACTCACATATGTGATTCCTCCTTATCTCAGATTTTCAGCAGTGAATATCACACTTCACCAACCTTTTGAAGAAGCATAACTTTCTGATGCCCAGGGGATCCAAATTGTTTGATATTGGGAAACCCAATCTTGTAGCAATCAATAGTAGTAAGATTTGACTGTGAACATGCCATTTGTCCTCCGTCGATCTCTACGTCTGGTGTAACATCTAGTGTGACCTTCTTATAAAGAAGCTCTAGCAAGTTAAACTGGTTAATTTCCGAAAGCTGAAAATTTCTCCTAAAACTCTAATCCTAATTCTGTATGTTGTATCATTGCTAATCTTGCCAATCCAATCTCCAGTTCCCTTATTTCGATTCTCACATAGTATTCCATTTTCTATGTTGACCATTTGTGCATTAGTAGTCCTATTAACATTGTATTTCTTACTGAATATTTTGGGACGCACATAAACGAACTGAAAAAGGAAGAAGAGCAGAAGAAAGAAGGTATACTGTCTAGAGCAATTTTGAGAGCTGTTGAGTTCTTCAATGCTCAAGATTCTTTATATTTTTTGTACCTAAGGTTTATGTTAAAGAACTGTACCTGAGATTTGTGCTCTTCTTGGTTGGTTTTTGAGCAAGATCTTAAATAAATGTTTGATTTGTTTTGCTCAAACTTTTGTTTTATCTTTCGGATTACTGTGTGCATATTCTTTGTTGAAATCTCCGTAACATTGTTCAGTAGGTAAACATTTTCCAGATTTAATTGTCAATTTGTTGTGTGCATATCTTTTATCGATCTCATTTCCATAACATTGTTCTGTTGGTGATATAACTTTTTCAGATTTCATTGTCAATGTGGGAGCAAGGAAGCCCTCAACCGTCCTTGGAGTATTCTGTTGACCTTGATCCATTTTATTCAGTTAGTAGAAACCCTTTCTCGGAGAAGAAGTGGAAAAAGTTCCAGTTATCAAGTCTATTCAGTAGCTCAAATTCAGCAATCAAGCTACAAGTCATAGATGTGAATTTATGGAAGCAAGGAACTAAAGTAGTTGACCGTTGGCTTGTTGTGCTTACTCTGGGTTCAGGACAAACAAGGAACATGGCACTTGACAGGTAGATTACTAGATGCATTATACTGTGTACAATGAGAAAATTCTTTTTTCCCTACACACCAAGGTGAATGGTCCTCTTTTGACTTGTGAACCCCTGGTGGTCACAGAAACTAGTAGTGTTTCAGTTTATAAAGGGGAAGGTAAAAGTTAGAATCAGAAGTGTATTGATAAATCCAGTATGGTAGGGTTTTGAAGGGAAGTAGACATTGTTTGGACTGGCGATGAGGGAATTTTGGACATTTAAGCAGGGAGAAAGGCAGCACAAGGTAATTTCAGGACTTTAGTGAAAGTAGTTCTTCAATAGATTTTCTGAATAGTAGATAATCATCTGGTTAAAAAAAACATTAGATGAAGGGGAGTAGGCAAAACTTTTTAATGGTTGGTTTTGGCTGAAAATCTGAAAGGTGGTTCCTATATCCCTGAACATTTAAAGTAGTTTGACTCATAAAATTTCATTTATGCAGTCTCCTATTGGTAAACTAGAACTGAATATGTTTTGAACTGTGTGATTATCTGCCAGTTGCTGCAGTTCCGTTATTTTTTAATTTTTTAAAATTTATTATGAGCTTTATTTTCAATAATGTAACATAATGTCTAGTTAGAACTACGTTAGAATATAATTCTCCGATACCATTTTTGGAAGTCTTGGCATCCTTCAGTCTGATATATAGAACTAGACACGGACTTAACTCTTTGATGAATATCATACTTGTTCAGCTAAGCTTATAGAAAAGTCACATAGATCCAATCCTACCCCTTTTTGTTAAAATATGGTAATTGGTATCATTCTTATAGGTTTGCAAGAACAAATAAATGGACTATTGTGTAGAACAATTGAGGACCGTTAGATCATCCTCATGAATTTGAAGCCTGTTGGATAATGAAGAGAATGCACTTTTTAAGGGTTTTAATTCACGCTAGAGTCCACCATTGGACGCCCCCTCCAAAAAAATAATATCCTTCGATATTTACTGTAACAATTTCCTGGTTAGCATGTTCTCCATCAATCTGCCATTTTGGGAGGTGCAGCTCTCTTACTAACGGTTTTTGCAGGCGGTATATGGCATACAACCTTACACCTGTAGGTGGTGTTGCAGCACTGATATCACAAAATGGACAGCCTAGCAATTCTTGTTCATCAAGCTTTATCATGTCCCCACTTCCACTGTCAAATACTATAAGCATACCAGTCACTATACTTGGATATTTCCTAGTATGTCATAATCAGGGACGTTTTCTTTTCAAGGACCAAGAAATAGAGTCTTTGGCTGGGCCGCGGTTTGATGTTGGAAATCAATTGATTGAAGCTTGGAATCGAGAACTTATGTGTTGTGTTTGTGATTCTTATGTGAAGCTGGTATTGGAAATGCAAAAGTTGAGAAGGGAACCATCGACTTCTCTTCTGGAGCCTGGTGTGGCCCGAGCCATCAGTTTGACTCTGAATGCTTATGGTGATCAGATCTATTCATTTTGGCCCAGGTCGACTAGAAATTTTCTGATTGAACAAGAGAAAGATGGAAATGATTTCATGCCAATGAAGGTTTCTAAAGCAGATTGGGGATGTATCACTCAGCAAGTTATTCAGCCATTCTATGTTCGTCTTATGGATCTTCCTGTTTGGCAGTTGTATTCAGGAAATCTAGTGAAGGCTGAGGAGGGTATGTTTCTAACTCAACCTGGCATTGGAGTGGAGGGCAGCTTGCTTCCAGCTACAGTTTGTGCCTTCGTGAAAGAACATTATCCAGTTTTCTCAGTACCGTGGGAGTTGGTGAGTGAAATACAAGCCTTAGGGGTTACAGTCAGGGAAATCAAACCCAAGATGGTCCGGGACCTTCTTCGGGCTTCTGCATCATCTATTGTTCTCCGATCAGTTGAGACTTACATAGATGTATTTGAGTATTGCTTATCAGATATCCAGCTTCTAGAGACCGGTGAACCAAGTAGGCCTGATTCATTCAGAGATATTAGCAACTTAGATTCTTTTAAAGAATGTATTGAAGGTAACACTAATTCTTTCTCTGAATCAAGCTCCAGTTCTCATAGAATTCACGACACTCTGCAACCTTCAAGCAGTTCTGGAGGTGACGCCCTTGAGATGATGACAAGTTTAGGGAAGGCGTTATTTGATCTAGGCCGAGTTGTTGTTGAAGATATTGGCCGTGGAGGAGGTCCTTTATCCCAAAGGAATGTTATGCCGGGAATGATGGGGGATAGTATTAGAGATAGAAATGATCAAAAGCTACTAGCTGTAGCTAGTGAACTCAGAGGATTACCCTGTCCAACAGGAACCAATCATCTTATTAGGTTGGGAGCTACTGAACTTTGGGTTGGAAACGAGGATCAACAATTACTAATGAATGCTTTAGCTACTAAATTTGTTCATCCTAAAGTACTGGGGCGATCAATATTGTTGAACATTTTCTCTAACAACACGATTCAATCATTACTAAAGCTGCAGAATTTCTCCCTTAGTTTGCTGGCTAATCATATGAGGTTTCTCTTCCATGAAAACTGGGTGAATCATGTGCTAGACTCAACTATGGCACCCTGGTTCTCATGGGATAACAATGCTACTTCTGCAAGTGAATGTGGTCCTTCTCCTAATTGGATTAGACTTTTCTGGAAGATGGTCGATGGCTGTTCAGATGACCTGGAGCTTTTTGCAGATTGGCCACTTATTCCAGCTTTTCTTGGTCGTCCAGTCCTATGCCGTGTAAAGGAGCGAAAAATGGTTTTTGTTCCACCTATTGTAACTAATTTAGACTCTATTGATCTTGATGATAGGGCAAGTAGGGAAGCTGATCTGTCTGAATCATTTTTGGAATCTGAAGAGATTCAACGCTACAGCTTATCATTTAAAGTTGCAGGGTTAAAGTACCCTTGGTTGAGGTCATTGCTGAACCAATGCAATATACCCATGTTTGATACCTCCTTCTTGAATTGTGCTGGTCGTTGCAAATGTTTACCCTGCGAGGGGAAATCATTAGGTCAAGTTATAGCATCGAAACTTGTCGCAGCTAAAAATGCTGGCTACTTCCCGGAACTCACTTCCTTTCCAGATTCAGAGCGCGATGAGCTTTTTACCCTGTTTGCTTCTGATTTTTCTGCAAATATCTCTGGCTATGGAAGAGAAGAACTTGAAGTACTGCGTGATTTGCCTATATACAAGACAGTTGTGGGAACTTATACGAGATTGCAGAGTCATGACCTTTGTATGATTCCCTCCAATACCTTTCTTAAGCCATTTGATGAACGTTGTCTATCTGTCTCTACCGATTCCAGTGAGAGACCTCTTTTTCGAGCCCTTGGGGTCCCAGAGTTGCATGATAAACAAATTTTTGTCAAATTTGGATTGCCTGGATTTGATGAGAAGCCTCAGTCTGTACAGGAAGATATTCTAATATACCTATACTCAAACTGGCAGGATCTACAAGAAGACTCATCAATTGTTGAAGTAATTAAGGAGACCAAATTTGTTAGAAGCGCTGATGAAATGTCTGCAGAACTCTTTAAACCAAACGATCTATTTGATCCCAATGATGCTTTATTAACATCAGTGTTTTCAGGCATGAGAATAAAATTTCCTGGAGAAAGATTTATTTCTGAAGGATGGCTACGGATTTTGAAGAAGGCGGGCCTTCACTCTTCAGCTGAATCTGATATTATCCTTGAATGTGCCAAGAGAGTTGAGTCACTGGGAAGAGACTTCAGGCCACCTTCAGGACTTACGGAAGATCTTGAGAAAGATTTATTCAGCTCACAGGATGAAGTATCATTTGAAATCTGGTTGTTGGCAGAAAGCCTGGTGAAAGCTATAATATCAAACTTTGCTGTCCTTTACAGTAACCACTTTTGCAGTATTTTTGGGAAGATAGCATGTGTTCCTGCTGAGAAGGGCTTCCCAAATGCGGGAGGCAAGAGAAATGGAAAGCGAGTGTTGTGTTCGTACTCTGAAGCTATTATATTGAAGGACTGGCCACTTGCTTGGAGTTGTGCCCCCATTCTGTCCAGGCAGAGTATTGTCCCACCAGAATATTCTTGGGGGGCTCTCAATTTGAGAAGTCCTCCAGCATGTCATACAGTTTTGAGGCACCTCCAGGTATAATGGTTATTTCGTTGTTTTCATATTAAATGACACTACATTACTGAGTCATTTAAGCATGTATCAAAATGTTATGTAGCTTATTGGAAGAAATAGTGGTGAAGACACACTTGCTCATTGGCCAGCTACTACAGGCATAAAGACAATTGATGAAGCTTCCTTTGACGTATTGAAGTACCTGGACAGAGTCTGGAGTTCTCTCTCTTCTTCAGGTACTTGCGTTTTACTTATCCTTATCCAGGTTATCACATGTTTTAGCTGGGAGAATCAGGTCAGTGAATTTCTGTTTTACAGTCCCTGTTTCAACTCTAATGACTTCTAGAAGCAAATTAGTATAAACAAAAAGGAGTAATTTACTTCAACCCATTTCCTTGGTACACCGAATTGATAAAGCAATCCACTTCCTTCCTTGGCTTTATTCTCTTCATTTTAGAACACTTACCTATGTTGCTCAGACTCTTCAAAACGTCAGCTGGTGCATGTCGGGTTCTCAAAGAATACATGGTTTTTGAAGAATCCTACACGGTTGCATTATGAAAAAGTGAAGTGTCCACACAACTTAGACGCTGAATTCCTATTCCAATTATATTAGACGCTGAATTCCTATTCCAATTATAATGTACTATTTATATTTGGGTGAACCCTTATTATCACATGTAATAGCATTATACTTTGGTGACCTCAGTGTTGAATCCTTTCTCATTTTTACCATCCCATATTTACAACTCTTTTATCTCTAACTTTTTGGAAAATTAAGGGAGGAGGTCTGAGAACTTGTCTGCATAAGTTATCAAATCAGGTTTATCTGAATGCCCAATAGCCCCCCACCCTAGAGTTATTTCTCCAACTTCACTTTCCCCTGGATAGTGTTTTTAACATTGGAATGAGGGGGAACTATCTCTTCCTCCTTATCGCTCTTCCCCTGAAGAAGTAAGATGTAATACCGATATTGGGCTGGGAATCGAGAAAGGTAAAACCCATGCTGACAAAGTATCTCTCCAGGAGGGAGTATGGTAGCATTTGTACCCTTCCTATGTAGGAGAGTTTGTACCCAATGTTACACACTTAGATTAGTTTCCTAAAGATCCAGAACAAAGCACACACACAGTTAAATCAGTCTACTGGAAGATGAACAGAAGTAACTGTGTGACAATGGTATGACCCTGGAAATTTATCTGGACGATTAAAATTCCTACCAGAATAGCGTGATTTATGTTGGTTGGTAGTTAAAGGGGCTTGTTTAACTCAGGAGAAACTACAAAACGTGTCTTTAAAGGGAAAAGGAATTTTGTGTATGTAACCTTTTCCCTTAGCATCTGCTTGATTATGTTGAGCCTTTTTGGATATGAAATACCAGTTACCTTTTAAAAAAAACACACGCTTAAACACCTTTCAAAGGATAATATATTTATTCTCACCTTTAATATCTCCGGAGGACTCTGAAAAAATTGAGTGTTTTAAGTGGTGATCTATTGGTAAGTTTGGCAGTAGGGGTGGCAAACGTGGGGGTCGAGTCAGAGATAGACGGGTCCCAAACGAGTCATGTGAAAACAGATATAATATCTGACCAGCCCATATTTGATACAAATAAAAAAAGGGTAATCCAACGGATAATGTGGATATCCATTTAATCCATTGCTTCTTATTAGGTAAAGAAATAAGTATCCCATATCACAAAACATTTTTTCTTCTTCATTTCTCCTTTTAGGGTGTGTTTGATATGAAGGAAAATATTTCACATTTTCCTAAAACATATTTTTCCAGAAAATAAGTGGTCCTGATTCTGGTCCTGGGTCAGGGTCAAAATTTGAATCTCTCGTCGTGGTCAGGCCCAGGTTGGAGTCGAAAGTCCAGTCTTGAGTCGAGTCTTAGATTTGGGTTGGGTTTTGGATTTGGGGTCTCAGATTGGTGTCGAGAATTAGCTCTCAAGTTAGTTTTAGTTTCAGCTGTCAAGTTCCGAGTCGGGGTTAGAAGTCAGGTTTCAGGTCGGAGAGTCGGTATCAGAGTTGGGTCTCGGGATGGGGGTCCTGAGTCAATGTCAGAAGTTGAAAGTTGGGGTCAAGGTCGGGAGTCGGGTCTTGAAACCCTACCTTTCGGATAATTCACCAAAACATTGGTCATTTTTTCATTTTGTGTTCCCCATTTATCCTTCATAATTAAATATCCAAATTTTTTTTAGATGAGTATATCTGACTTCATGCAAATGGAGGTTTCATTCCAGGTCATATTATCCTACCATCTCAATGAATTTATCAAAAGTTCAGTAATGTGGACACAATTGAAAGGGAGTGTTGCTTCATAGTTCCATGTTGTAAATGCACTTACAACGTGATCCCATAAGATCTTCTTGGTTTCATCACCTTTTCCCTTTTCCTGTGATTTCTTCAAGAAATAATGACTGAGAGGACCTTTCGTCCTGGTCCATGATGATCCACTGGCACTATTTGAAGACATTCTTTGAGTTTTTAAGGGAGGAGTCCCCATTTGATCATCTTCATCAATGAGATTAACCATAGACGCTTTGTGGCACATTTGATGTTTTTACTATATTTTTTTTTTGTTCAACAAATACTTTTACTTCTTCCCTAATTTCAGCCCGATATGGTTTTTCGTTATTAAACCACCAATCAAATTTTATTTGGGATGACCATTGTAAGTTTCTTTTCAAAACAAAACACGCATAATTGCTGATTATGATTGGCCTTTTATAGCATAATTCAAGCTATATCATTCTTTTTGATATCATCAATGATGCCATACTGCTCAAAACTATTAAATTATTAATTATGAACAACAAAAGTTGAATTGGGAAGAAAAATGAAAAAAAGAAAGAGCAAAAAGAAGATGCTAACAGAGGAGAAAATAGAGGTTGTGCGGAAGAACTTCTGCCAGAAGAAGAGAAGAAAGAGCTGAAGAAAATAGAGGAGAAAACAGAGGTCTGCCTGAAAAAGAGAACGAAAGAAAGAAGAGAGAAAAAGAGAAGCAAGTACCTGAAAGATGAAGAACAGTTGTGTTTCGACTGTAAGAACCAAAAAGGAAGAAGAGCTATATGAATGAGTCCAACCTAAATATCCTAAATCAATTTGTGATTTTAAGAATCTGTTTTTTAAAAGAAAGACAACTCTTCTCGTCGCCTCTCATCTGTCACCTCACCGTTGCTTCACTGCGTTATTGCCGCTTTTCTCCCCTCGTCTTGACTCAGAAGAAAAGCGAGAAGTCCTTGTGCCATCTCTCCTCACACTTTTAGTGCAGGCACTATGCGAGAGTAAGTGCACTAAGTTGGATTCAAGACTTTTTAGTAGTATCAAGTAATAAATATTTGCTTAGAGATATGAGGGTGCATAGTATTCAAAAACCATGTCATAATAAGTGAGTTCTTGTCGGACAGATCTTTCAGGCTCTCTAGAAGGAAATTAATTTCAAATTAGTTCCTCAGAGAAGAAGAAAACGGGAAAATTTGTCGGACAAATCTTTCTAGCCGGGAACCTGGCTTCTGTGATAGAAAAAATCTGAAACTTACTGGATAGGCTCAGAATTGGAAGGCGAAGACAAGACAAAACACTTGATATTAATTACAATAAAAGGAAATATTTTATTCTTACACTAGGAAAAAGAACTCATGCTACACAGTCAACACATTATTGGATGAGTTTGAACCATGTTTATGAGTGCATATTGGCCACTAAAACTATCATATGATCCATAGGAGTTGTGAGTGTTAGGAATTGGCTTAGGCGGCAAGGTTTTTTCTATTGTAGAAATGCTGGTGGAATGTAGTAGGGATAGCTACTATTTCACTTCAGGTCTTTTGCTTTCTTTTTTTCCAAGACTTCCTTCACTCACTTTAAATTGATTTGATTTGAAGTAGATAACTTTTATTATGCTCATTTCTGGTTTTGTTTGTCACCTGATGAAACTTTTGCTGTATCTTTTCGTTTTCTTGCCAGACAAGGAGGCATTGCACCAAGTGGCCTTCATGCCAGCCGCGAATGGTACACGTTTGGTGACATCAAGCTGCCTTTTCACACGTCTGACAATTAATCTTTCCCCATTTGCCTTTGAACTCCCTTCACTCTACCTGCCTTATGTGAATATTCTTAAAGACTTGGGTCTCCAGGACACACTTTCTGTCTTTTCTGCAAAGTCTCTCCTTTTGAATCTTCAAAAAGCATGTGGATATCAGCGACTAAATCCAAATGAATTCCGTGCTGTGATGGGAATTGTGCATTTCATCTGTGATCAAGCAAACACTTCGGACATGAGCAGTTGGCGTTCTGAAGCAGTTGTGCCTGATAATGATTCCAGACTTGTACATGCTAAGTCATGTGTATACATAGATTCTTATGGTTCTAGCTATATTAAGTTTATTGACATTTCCAAGCTGAGGTTCGTTCACCAAGCTCTCCCAGAGAAGTTATGTATTGCCTTTGGAATCAGAAAGCTATCAGATGTGGTTATAGAGGTACCCACGAGGGATCTGGTTACTTATATGTATTGCTACTCTACATAAGATTCTGTTCATGTTCGTGCAGCTGCTGACGTCATGTTTGTTTTATGTATTTAGTTTTTTTTTTCACTCTCTTTTCTTCCCTGAATGATTAGCATATTAACATGTTTTTCTGTATGCCCGCATGATGTGGTCTCTTATATGTTGTTAGTGGACATGTTTTTCTGTATGCTCGCATGATCTGGTCTCTTATATGATGTCAATGGGCCATCTTTCCAGGAACTATATTGTGGAGAACATTTGCAATCTTTAGAATGCATTGGATCAGTTCCGATTGAAGCTATAAGGCACAAGTTGCTGAGCAGATCCTTTCAAGCTGCCCTGTGGACTGTTGCGGGTAGCATCGCAAGCAACGCACCTGGCATTTGTCATGCTACCTTAGAGGATATACAAAGTTCATTGAAATTGGTTGCGGAGAAGTTGAGATTTGTTCAATCTATACATACACGCTTTCTGCTCCTTCCGAATTCCTTGGATATTACTCGAGTTAGACAGGAATCGATGTTCACAGAGTGGACGGATACATCAGATCACCGGGCCCTTTACTTTGTTGAACGTTCTAAAACTTCTGTGTTGATTGCTGAACCACCAGACTATGTCTCTATTGCTGATGTACTAGCTATTGCTGTAAGCAGGGTGCTGGACTTCCCCATCCCCTTACCAATGGGCTCTCTATTCCTCTGTCCTGAGGGCTCTGAGACTGCCCTTGTCGATATATTGAAACTTAGTTCTCATACGCAAACTAATGGATGCAGAAGTGAAAAAGATGGTTTTCTTGGCAGGGATATACTACCCCAAGCTGCTTTACAAGTACAATTTCACCCATTAAGGCCTTTTTATGCTGGAGAAATAGTAGCTTGGCGTAAACAGAATGGAGAAAAGTTGAAGTATGGTATGGTGTTAGAGAATGTGAGACCATCAGCAGGCCAAGCACTCTACAGATTCAAAGTCGAAATATCACCGGGATTGGTTGAGCTTCTTCTATCTTCTCATGTCTTCTCATTCAAAAGTGTCACAATCACTAGTGAGGATTCCTCAGCCGATTTTCTGGAGGGTTATTGTACGATGGACAGTACCGGGAGTGAAGGTGTTATTGGAAGAGTTAAGTCAAGACCTTCTGAGGTACATACCCGTGTTAAATTTTCGATTTAGAATCAAATGGTTGACATTTTATAGCAGCAGTGAATTATTTAGTGCTTTGAGCAAAAATCATGTGCCTTTTTACTCCATCTTTTTCTTATAGTAGTACAGTTGGAAATTCAAGTCGCTTTCCTAGTAATTCAACTGTGTTTCTGCAATTCACTTTCATTGCAGTGATATTTAATGAATACCTATTGTTATTAATAAGACCTGCATTCCTATCACTACATCCAGCTGCCAACCATCTATACATGTAGTGATCTTATCTACCTTCCCTGCGATAAATGACTGTTTGCTAAAAGTCCTCCTTTCTCATATAGTAATCGACTGGGATTCTACTAAATAGTTTGGCTCTAGGTCTAATTCTTGGGAAAATTGATCTAATGTTTGTTATTTATCGATTTAAATGATGCTTCTGATAGGGGAACCAGCAGCAGCAGTCTCAAGCACTCCAACATGGCCGAGTGTCTGCTGCAGAATTGGTTCAGGCAGTTCAGGAGATGCTTTCTGCTGCAGGAATCAGTATGGACGTGGAGAAGCAATCATTACTAGAAACAACAATCACATTGCAAGAGCAATTCAAGGATTCTCAAGCAGCACTCTTGCTCGAGCAGGTATCTCTCCTTGTTTGGTGGCACATCTTCCACATCTGGTTCTCACAGCATTGTTTTCCTACTACTACATGATCATGCTGTCCATCCGCCAATTCTTCTTGGTTTATTGATGCACATGTGTCCTTAGGCAAGGTAATGTCATGCTTGCATACTTTCCCGAACCCCAAAAGCTCTTTCATTTAAAGTAAAGACGTTACTGCATGTCTGGAATAGTTGGTAGAGTGGACCAAATGTTCAAGGAAAGGTGAAATATGTGTTTTCGCGCCTGACCTCTGAGATTTAATCTGCATATTTTGAGCGATCAAATGCAATCTTCAGCTTATGTGCTAAATATTTGCTGTGTTTCTTCTAAATAAGTCTGTTTTCGGGATTGGGTATGAGGCAGCAGCCGCATTTGGAAATGTTGTCCCCCTTGAGAAGTGCACCCAAAATTATTATTTACCAAGAAAACAGTATTGTTGGATTTCATTGCTGGAATGTGGACTACCTTGTGATTTCTAGTGTTGTTTGCACAGACCGAGAGGCTGTTTGTATTTGGAAACTGAAGTACAGGTTGAGGCACTTGGAGTTCTCATCACGTTGGCAAATTTACTTTTGTTGCAACCTGTAAGGCCAAGGAAACTGCTGGGGCTTTTGTTGCCAGGGAATTTCAGATTATAGATAGATTGTTTTTACAGATGAAAGATGAAGGATTGTTCTCAAAGATAGAGTTGGTTTACCAAGGCAAGCAACTAGAATGCTATTGGCTATGTGGAATACTCTCTTGTGAACCCACTTTTAGGTTGTACATTAGGTATGGCAAATTCCGTTGGCTGGATATTGTTCAAAAGTCGCTCCAAATGTGTTTTATGAGATGGTGGGAAAGGTATTTCTCCTTCTATATTTGCTTTTGCTCGAATGATACAAGCAATTTGTAGAGGCGATGAGGTAGACTTTGCTTTTTCACTTCTTAGAGACATGACAAAACATGGGTGTGTACCAAATTTATCAAGTTGCCAGGTTCTCATTCGTGCACTTTCAAAGTATGACAACACTCTTGTCCAAAAGTTTAAGTTAGAGAATTTTACTAACATCTTGTTCCACTATGATGGACATTTTACTAGCTCTTGGAACCTTCAATGGAATAAAGAGGACATCTCACTTCTTGACACACGTGGTAAAGTCTTTGTTTGGGTTAGTGTGTTCGAATAACAAAGTGCTTTTAAAATTGGGCAGAGATACTTTAGAGTTGGCTGCATCTGTAGAAGAGTTATCCCCTAGGTGTGTAGGTATGGAGGAAACTGTTTTCCATGGAAAGTATTTTTCAATAAAACATTTTCTAGGAAAATAAGTGTTTTTTTACTTATTTTTTGTGTTTGGTATAATATTATCCTAAATGTATATCTGACACAAAATTATTAGGAAGGGTGGAGGTAGGGGATGGGAGGTGGATGTCTAGGAGGGGTAGGGGCGTGGACAGGGTGGGAGTGGGGCAGGGTTTGGGGGTGGTGGTTGTGGTGGGGTGGGTGGTTGCGACGGTCGTCGGAGGAGACAGTGCCACTTGTTTTCCCTACTTCCATTAATTAAGTTATATCCATATTTTCAAGATTTTATTTTCTTAAAGAAAATATTTTCTAAAATGCTTAGCCAACCGAGTATGAAAAAGAGGAAAACAACATGCCCAGTATTTGTTTCCTCCATGCTGAACACATCCCTATTGTTCTTCTGTACAAAGTCAAAAGAAGAATATGAACCTTGCTTCTAGACGACATTGTTCTCATGGATTTGTTTGCTAGCGGTTCTCTAGACCTAAGTCTTATTGACTTAGTGCCTGATCCGCATCCAAGTCTTAATAAAATCATTGCTGTGATATCAATGTTGCCTTACTTGAACCCTGAGAATGAGGTCCTTGTTGAGGATGGGGTTATTGCTATGGATCAACTCAAGTCAAATGTGTATATGACACAAACAGCGTATTGGGCTGAGAAAAGTAGGGCCAGAAGGTCTTCATAAAGGTTAATAGATTATATCTGGGATCCAGGTCAGTAGGCTTGTAAAAAAAGGGTGCAATTAGGGAATTGGTAAAAGGGGAATAGGGTTAGCAAGAATACGCATGAATATTATTGTTGCTGCAAGTCTCTGTCCCCTCATTCCTTTTCTGAGTCTGTCTCCCTTTCATTCCCCTTCGTATCTCCATGACTATTTCCTGCTTTCTTGCTATTAACTGTGTTAGTTTGGTCCTAAGTATTGAATATAAGCAGCAGTTTTTCTCTGATTATATATTTAGGATTAGTTACAAATAGTGTCTTCTTTCATGAAATAGAAATGAACTATATCACAATAATATTCTAAAACCGCTGCCCCTCTCTTCAAGGTTGCATTCTTGTACAGGATGTAATTTATTGATCCCTTATGAATTCTACCATATGATCGTGAATCGGTCGCTAGGAGTTGCAAATATTATTTTATGCCAAGTAGACAGCCAAATTATTAGAATGTGAACTTTGTGAATTTGCAGGAAAAGTCTGACATGGCTATGAAAGAAGCTGACATAGCTAAAGCAGCATGGCTGTGCCGCATCTGTCTCAACACTGAAGTTGGTGTTACTATAGTCCCTTGTGGTCATGTGCTTTGTCATAAA
>JBDJHY010000049.1:1105133-1121686 GCA_039654485.1 Withania somnifera | reverse complement strand
CAAGTTTGTTTTCATAGAACGTTGACTAAAGTCAATGATTTCAGTAGTCAAGTCTTAAAAATAAGGAAACAAAAGTAACAACCAAACAAACGACCTGGGAACCAAATGACTGGTCCTGATAAGTCATAAATGACTTAAGGCTATTACAGGGAACTAAGGGGATTCGTTCTTTCTCCTCTCTCTTGCTCCAAGACGTGTTTGATACAAAGATGGGTGCAATATTTACTAAGTACCACTAATATAGTTCCCAAAAGTCAAAAACCACACCCAATTTGAAGTTTTAATAATACCAAAAGGACCCCAAAGTTCCAACAACACCCAAGTCGTCCAGGCCAATTTCTTGCATCTGGCCAGGATATGTGCAGCGCGTTTAGAACCTACAGAGGATTAAGAGGGTGATGCGGTGCTCCCAGTTAAGTTTATGCAGTGTCCTTTTATGTTTCGCACCGCGATATGGTGCATTCTTACTGTAAATGTGATGTGATGCGCTCAAATCAGGGATGGAATCAACAGGTTCGAAATTATAAACTTATCGACTTTTTTATGGTGTTTGGTACTTCAAACCTTCACTTCGTTCTTGGTTCTAAGTTCTATTGAAATAACATGCATTGATTATTTTCAAACATGCTTTAATCCATTCCTAGAACCTCACTATAAAGCCTCCACTATACTGGAAAGTATGCACCAGACATATAGTGTAATCAGTTCCTCGGCAACCCGTCAGTTACTTTTGCTTACAATTTTGCTCATTTTGAGTAATAGTATTGATACCATATACTTATATTATTGATGTAAGTTGTAAATAGTTCCTGACACAAGTTTCATTCCTCCATTTCAATTCCTTACAACCTTCCTCAACTTTGCCGCAACCAAAGTTGAACTAGTTTAACTAGTGTACTGTTGAATTTTGGATCCTTGGTACCTTTGCATATTTGCTTGTATCCATTGATATTAAACCTTTAAATGAGTTTCAAAAACAACCTAAAAAATCTCACAACAACTCAAGAGGTAATTCAACACCAAAAAACACATACTAGAATATGCCTAGACTAGTCATTCCTATCTAACCTTTAATTCTCTATTTGGCACTTGTTTTGGATTAAATGAGTTATAAACATGTTAATTAAGTTAATCAACACCTATTTACACCATTATTCATGTTTATACTCACAAAGCCACAAATTATTCTTAGAACATAGCTAAAACATAGGTTGATTAAGGTATTAAAGTATATACTTGCACCTATGATCAAGACCACACTTAAGATTTGTTTGTCCTAGAAAAAAGTCATTACTTATATATATATCAAGACACACTCTAACATCACTAATTACGACAAGATACTCAAGTTAGAACTACAACAACTATCATAGGTGACAAGTATACAAGTATGGTGCATAAGAAATTCAAAACAGATGAATACTACTTTGAAACCTCTTAGCCTCAAGAATTTACTCATAAAATTAGAAAACTCATGCATATTTACTCAATCAAGACACCAAGTAGATTACCTATCCTTCATCAAACATGTGTCCTCACAACAAGAGAGTTACCCAATTCACTCACAGTTATATAGTATTTAACACAAGAATGGGTACATAAGAATCAAGTTATGCTCACTCTCGCAAAGAATTCACATTTTACATATGAAGACCCATAGGCTTGCCCTGTGTGTAATACTCTACTAATTTAATAATGTACAAGTTCAAGATCATAAGACTTTACGAGATTGTAATGTAGGCTAAAGGACTGGTAGGAACTATTTTGGCCATTAATAGTGACTACGGACCCTAGTGCTTTAATGCATTACATTTTCATTTAGTACTTTCTTCAAATACCTATCTTATAGTTCTTTTATTACCTTTAACTCGCTTTGTTTTTCCCTTTATAATTAAGAAAATTCACATATAACAATAGGAAGTATTCTCACTCAACACATGATTCAATTTTCATGAATTTTATCTTTTTCTTACTCTCCCAAAACATAAATTTTGTTCACCAATAACCATACCTTGAGGGTGCTCAAGTTCACTCATTTCTTTCTTAACTTCTCACTCCTTTTTCATTTTTATTTTTTAATTAAAGCACTTAGGAGTTTGGATCAAATTACAGGTCTATGAACTAGAAGGAATAGGCAACATATGAGGCTACCAAAAAATAATCTAAAGGATCACTAGGGATAACTAAGATTATACATCAAAGGTTGGTAAACAGCGGAATAAAAATTTGCTATCAAAGAAAGCCTATATCATCTCCTAAACTTTACAATCTTTATTTCTCTTTGTAAATACATCCGGCAAGTTCTAGACATCATATTGCAACAAGGAATATACAAAAATCTTACTCATACATGGCACATATTCAACTCAAACAGGATCACTACAGACTCCCGACCAAATAATTACATGAACTCAAAATTAAGTAAAAATATACAAGAGTCAAATAAATAAGCCTAAGAGTCTCAAACAGTAGTTACTCGAACAAAAATTAGGATGCTTTACATTTCAAATCACTTGTACCAATTAATCAATTACAATATAACAAGAGTACCTAATTAATAATTAGTGAAAATTAATCCTAACTAGTAATTTTCCTCAAGACAGTCGACATCCATACATCATTGGATAAAGTCGCTAATCTGTGATAAAAATTTAAAGTTACTCCGAAAAATCAAAAAGAAAAAAGGATATTGGTTTAAAGGGACCCCTTGGAAAAGAATCGAAAAGAAAAACCAAGGGTGGGTAAAGTGAAATAAACACAAAATTTTAAAATTTAACCAAAAATTACTAGAATAAAAAAAACCTATAACACACTTCACCCTAAGAAATTGGGAAGGATTCTCCACCCCACACTTATAATCAAACTTTGTCCCCAAAGTAGAAATCAAGACAAAGATAGAAGAACTTCCTGAGTCCTATAGGCCTAGATAGCATGTCAATCCTCAAAGTGTACAGAGGACCCCTACACTTCACTCATGTCATGCTTTAGATTAGATTTTGGGTATATTAGACTTCCCCTCAACCTGTGACACAAAGAAAAAACAAAAACCAAAAGTGATAAAAATAAATAAAATTAAAACATTGCCTTAACTTGGATTGCCTCCCAAGCAGCGCCTGGTTTACTGTTACGGTATGACTCCTATAACATTATGTCAACCATGGTCTTTTGAACTCTTCCTCCAACTTGGAGTCCATCTTCTCCTCTTCTTTTTCACCAAGCCCACATCAACAGGCTCAACTTGTTTTTCCTTTTTACCCTTTTCAAGGTCAGATGCCACTTCCTTGGGCTTTGCTGAAGACTTAACTTTTGGAGCTTATATCACTTGTGGAACTCTCTTAGGGAAGTCCGCAGAAGTTTTATTTGTCACTCACCCACTCCACACTTGGGTTTTCGGTAGGCTTAGGAGTTGGGTACTCATACTTCCCCTTCTCCTTAGCAGATTATCTGTAACTTGCTTCAGTCTGATCAACTCAACTTGTACCTCATGATGTCTGTGTAGGGGTGTATCAACTAACCCTTTACCAGGCCTTAAGGCGACTGCCATTACTTGTCTTGGTTTTTTTGTATTACCGGGAAATCTACCTTGAGGTCTCATAGTCTGAGCCTGATATATCTAACCCACTTTCTTCTCTAAGTTTTGGTGGTCCATCTTTATATATTTTTGCTCTGCAATCATAGCAAGAAGAATTTCAACCATATTATCCTGACTAGCAAGAATTCGCTTCAATATTTCATCATTATGATTAGTCTAAGCCTGTAGTTGGAAGTACTGGCCTTGGTTCTTCTTCTCATCCCATACATAGTTAGGTTGAGACTGCCAATTTATATTGTAAGAGTTACCAAAATTTTGGTTTCCCCTTGTGCATTACCCACAAAATTGATGAACTTTGGATTAGCATCGCACAGAGAAGTATGATGATCACTTTCTTCATAGACTTCACACCAATTATGTACCTGCTGAACTTGTTACATAGGTTGCACAGTATTAGTGGAAGCTTTGCTATTATCCATGTTCAATCTATTGAACTGAATCATCACTTGTTCCCGAAAATTAGCCAGCTCTGTCTTAATTGTTGAAACTGCCTAATTCTAAGAAACTTTATTAACTGCAGCTCTGGAGAAGTCACTATGCCATTTTGGGTTACTTTATGAGAGAGGACCCAATATATTGTACAGCTTATCATATGTCTTCTTTAAATCCTGACAACCTGCAGTTCAGTCTAGCAATATCTTGGTGTTTGGCTTAAGAGTTTCCATGAATATATGGGCTAGCACTTCATTGGATGGGAATGATGAGGGAAATCTTTGATGATTCCTTTGAAGCACTCCCAATCTTGGCACAGATTATCTCTCGGCTTCTAAGTGAAAGCCACAATCTCACTCCTCAATTAGCTATTTTTGGAAAAAAAGAATTTTATGAGTAATTTTCTAGCCATCTGATCCCATGATGTGATAGACCCTGCAGGTTGTCCATCTAACCACCTCTTAGCCTTCCCTAAAAGTGAGTATGGGAAGAGGATAATCCTCACATCACCTTTGTTGACTCCTGCAAGTCTAAATGTGTCACTAATCTCTAAGAATGTCTGAATATAGAATTGTGGATGTGAATTGCCCGGATGTGTGTAACATCTACATCATATAATACTTAAGCATAAAGGAACCTCTAGGTTCGGTTGTTCTGATTGCGGAGGTCACATTGGTTGTGAGTGGGATTGCCACTTCACACATAGTCCTTGGTATTTGAGCCATTGGTTTAGGATAAACCTCAATCTATTGATCTTGTTTAATTTGTGCTATTGGGTAGAGAAATTTTGCTTCTCTTCTCAACCTATGTAAGTGTACTCAGGTTCAGGATCTAGTAAAACCAATTCCTTATTCCAAGCCAGATTAATATATATTCAAACCCGTACCTGCAAATCGAAAGGCCAAGACCAAGTTGTTAGCACTTAACAAAGAAATTAGTAACTCAAAAAAAGAAAACAACTAATCTTTAAGTCCCAGGAAATGGTGCTAAAAACTTGATAGGCTTTTCACACACAGCGCAAGTGTACGCGGTCTAGCAAGTAATACAGTGGCTCTTTTCAGAACCGGGATATCATACCTACAGGGACTCGTAGTTAGCCAATTGCTAATTTTAAGTAAATCTTTCTATTTAACAAGTGCAAAAGGTGAAACAAATTAAGGAATTTTAATATAAACCACTTAAAAAAACTAAGAAAGCAAGGTAAATTTGTGATCTTTGGATTTTAACCAGATATTGAAGAGTTTTTGGGTTAAGACTTTACTCACATTCATGCCTAACTATAGCTTACATTGGCTTAATTAGTTATATTGATTGTTGATACCAGTGTTGATATTATGTTCATGATCTGTCGATCCTCTAACCTTTTATTAAATCTAACGGAATAACTACATCTTTGAACAGGGATATCCCGACTAGGTCTAATGCATTATGTTATCTTTCCTTATTGGACCAAGCGGAGCATCCTAGGTATATCTCTATTCTAAGGCTAACTATTACTACTATTATGTAGAACGTGATCCACGCTCCCTATTATCCATATTCTAACCCTTTCAGCATCTCTCGAATTCAAGAGTAGCTAATTTATTTATCCTAAAGTTTGATGCTTTAGAATACTACACATCAGAATAATAAGAACAATCATGAGATAATCGATATAAACCAACTTTAAATTATAATTAAGAAATCATATTCGTAGCCTTAACCCCAAAATAAGGGTGTTTCTCCACTCATATGTTCATAAATAAATTGCATAAATAAATTTGGAAGACAAAAATACAAGAAAAACTAAAGACTAAAAAAACCCCCAAGGGTTGAGTTCTTGCTCCTCTCTCTTGCTCCAAGACGTGTTTGATCCAAAGATAGGTGTAATATTTACTAATTACCACTTATTAGTTCCCAAAAAGTCCAAAACCATCCCCAAATTAAAGTTTTAGTAATACGAAAAGAACCCCAATGTTGCCATAACACCCAGGTCGTCTAAGCCAGCTTCTTGCATCTGGCCAAGATATGTGGGGTGCATTTGGAACCTATAGAGGATTCGAAGGGTAGAGAGGTGCTCCTAGTTGATATTAGGCAGTGTCCTTGTGATTTTGGCATGCGACATGGTGCAATATTACTGTAACTGTGATATGAGGCGCTCAAATCAGGGCTGGAATCAACAGGTTCGAAATTGGGAACTGCCCAACTTTGGATGGTATTTAGTGCTTCAAACCTTAACTTCGTGCATGGTTATTAGTTCCTTTGAAATTATATTCACTTCTTATTCTTTTCAAACACTCTTTAATACATACCCAAAACCTCACCATAAAGCCTCCATAACGCTGCAAAGTAGGCACCAGACACACAATGCAATAAGTTCCTCGACAGCCTGAAAATTACTTTCGCTTGAAATTTTGCTTCATTTTGAGTACTCATATTGTTACTATACCCTTATAATAGTTACATAAGATGCAAATAGTTCCTAACACAATTTCCATTCCTCTATTTCAAGCCTTTACAAGCTTCATCAGCTTTGCCGCAACCAAAGTTAAACTAGTGTAACTGGTGTACTATTGAATTTTGACTCCTTGATCCTTTTGCATATTTGATTGATATCCAACCTTTCAATGAATTCTAAAAACAACCTACAAAATCTCTTAATAACCCGTGAGTCAATTCAACACCAAAAAAAAACACTAAAACATGTCTAGACTAGATATTTTAGTTTAGTGCTCCTGTCTAACCCTTAATTCTCTATTTTGGCACTTCTTTTGGATTAAATGAATTATAAACATGTTAATTAAGGTACTCAACACCTATTTACACAATTATTCACTTTTATGCTCACAAACTCCACTAGTTATTCTCAAAACAAAGCTAAAATATAGGTGGATTAAGGTATTCAAGTATATACTAGCACCTATAATCAGTTGTGGCTTAACTCGAAAATAAAGACTTGTAATTAAATAAAATTGTGATAGATGCTTGATGGTACTGGATTATTTAACTATATGATGCTTTTTCCTTGCTTTTCCCATTTGGAATCCTTCTCATAAGCCCCTTTCTCGGTTGCATAGGATATACCCTTTCTATCGTGGGTGGACTTGTGTGTTAGGGACTGACATGGATATAGACTTGAGTAGAATTTCTTTTTACTTTGCCTATTTCTTTTAGAATCCTATCCACGAGTCTATTTTTTTGTTACGTCAGATATACCTTTCTATTGCGGGTGGACTCATGTATTAGGGACTGAGATAAGTACAAATGGACTCCATTTGCGAGTCTATTGTACAACTAGTTGGACATTCCCATGAGTTATAAGTTGACTCAAATAGGTAGGATACACTTAGGATCAGCTGAGGGAGAGATTGTTATACTTGCGATTTTTTTATTCAAGATATTTTGTTGATATTGTACTTATATATTGATATGCCTAATGAGGTGGTATAAGTATCTTATTGTGATTATAGTCCATAAGGACTTTATGTTGATATTTCAATAGACAATTCTAGATTATTATTGCTGGTTTCTACTGAGTAGTTAGATTTATTATTGTTATCCCATATGCCCTATATTTGTCCTTATAAACTACTGGATTATGATATTTTTTATAGCTTGGTGTCATAGGAGGATTGTGGTCGGGTTATTCGTGTAGTGGTTCTTGTCATTGCATTATTTTAGAGCCAGTTAGATATACTTGCTAAGTACCATTATTTTATTTTGGTACAGACTCCCTTGATTTTATATACTTGTATAGGTTTTGAACCTGGAGTAGATTGATTTGTCCCTTCTATTATAGTCTGAGGCTTACTTTTTATAGATCCAGAGGTAGTTGCTTGTAGTCCAATAGTCACCATAGATTTTTCCTATCTGTGTCTTTTATGTCTATTTTCTTTTAGGATTTGAATCATTTGAGACCTGTGACGATTATATTTGTATTATTAATTTAGCAGCGTGTACACTATGACTCCAGATTTTGAAAGATAGATTAGTTGGATTTTTAATTTATACCTTTTTTTGTTGACTCATTACTTTTTGAACCTACCCTTTATAATGTTATTAGGCTTACATGTCTAGGTGGGTTAGGATCGGTGGCATCATAACCGGATTTAGGATTGTGACAAGTTGGTATTAGAGGACTAGGTTCGTAGGGCTCACATGTGTATAAGTCAAAGTTTAGTAGAGTCTCACGGATTGGTGCGAGAAGTTCGTTACTTATCTTTGAGAAGCTAAAAACTTTTACAAAATGTTCCCTTTATTATTTAACTCTTATCGTGCATCGTTTGTAATTTGGGTTTTTAAGTTCCTATTTATTCTTAGATATGTCGCTTCTAGATAGGGCTTTATCATGTAGTTTTGATGTGCAAATTGACACTAGAAAGGAAATAGTGGACTTATACAAAGGATATGTATTCAGGCTTGGACTATTCTTTGATTCAAAGATCAATTGAGTAAAGTCGTGGTTCAATGAACCCTTTTGAGGATATCCTATGGGAAGATAGAAGATAGTTTAAAGGACTTTGTGAATAAGTATTTTCTAAGGTTAGTTATTCGACGGTGAAAAGAGCATAAATGTGACATACCTGGTACCATGGTGGTTTGATAATTAGGAATGTTGTAACAAAAGAAAGGATAATCAGATGATGTTCATGTGTTTATTTGGCCATGTCATGATGGTTCTTTGGGTTCATCTAGTTTTCTATAGCATCTTGTCACCAAGGCCTTATTTTACTTGTAGAGATCTGGTTCATCTATAGAGGTCATCATTATGCTTTTTGGGGTAGGACAGGGGTGAAAGCTTCAGATGTGGTGATTACAAGTATTGTTCCAGTGTGACATCAACCTGTGTTTATATTATTTGATCTTGAATCTACCTATCCTGATATTCTTACATGTGTTGTTATATTTGGTCTGGTGAGTGATTCTCTACTTGTCTCATTCTTTTTTCTACAGCCCGTAGAAGGTTCTTTATTAGTGGATAGGGTGTACTAATCATGTATTATTTATGTGTTATGGTATGATACTTGGGGACACTTGATTATTTTAGATATGGTATATTTGATGTCATAGTGGGTATGGATAGGCTTTCTCCCCATAATGTAGTCTTAGATTATTATGTCAAAATCGTTACCCTAGATATGGCTGGTATTCCAAAGATAGAGTGAAAGGTTCTTATGGTTCCTAGTCTACTAGGTGATCTCCCGTTGTGCCTAGAGATCGATTGAGAGAGATTATCTCTTTTATTTGGCTTTTACTCGCGATACCAGTATTGTCACTCCTTCTTTAGAAGCGATTTCGGTAGTATGTCAGTTTCTGGATATCTTTATTGCTGATCTTTCAGGCGTTCCTCCTGATAGAGATATTGACTTGGGTATTGACTTGTAGCCGAACATTATGCTCATTTCTATTTCTTCATATCTTATGGCTCTAGTTGAATTAATCGAATTGAAAGAATAGTTATAGGATTTGCTTGATAAGGGTTTCATTTACCGAGTGTATCATCGTGGGGTGCTCACGTTTTATTCGTAAAGAAAAAGGATGGGTCTTGTTCGACCTCCCTATTTTTCATGATAGATGGTGAACTTGGGACTCAAAAAATAAATAAATAATAATTAGTGTAAGATTTTAGAAGTAAATAAAAAATATTTAGAGAGTCGCCACCTAATTTTAGGAAAATTAGGAAACCATTTGAAAGGTAATTTTAAAAATATTTTATTTGAAATACAAAATTTAGATAAGGGTTCAAGTTATTTAGAAGAGAAGGAGTTAGGAACCTTCAGAATCCATAATTGTGGTTTCCAGCTGAAACTATTTTTCAATTTAGGAAAAAATAAATATCATATATACAAGTAAAATAAAAATAAAATATATGTAGAAAATAAATAATTTAGTAATCAAAACGGACTAATATTTTTATATTGTTAACAAAACAAATAAATACAGATAAAATATCAAAAGAGGTTCGAATTTCTTTTTTAGAAGGTAACTTCGGGTACCTGTAAAGACACTTAGTAAAAATATTAGTAATGAATAAATAATAAATAAATAAATAAAATAATAACTAATATTAAAATTCATCTTTTGTAGATTGAAGGCCTTGAAAATCGACGATAATTTCTTCATTGTCTAATATAACAATCAACACTTGATATAAAATAAATGCAACTTAAAAATATAAAATATGTAACTTGAAAAACTAACGTCCATCTTTATATAAGTGAAGGCCTCGAAAATCCGACGAAAAGGTTTTATCATGGGTCATGTAAATAATCAATACCAAATAAAATAATCAGACCTAAACAAAATTCGTCTTTCAAAATGAAAATCTGACAAATAAATTTTTTCATTGGCCAAACAAATAATGCATAATAAATAATAAAATAATTGAACTTAAACAAAATCCTTTTTTTTTTTAAATGGGGGAGGTCTCGAAAACCCGATGAATAGTCTTTTTCATTGGTCAAGTATTTAATGCTGTTGTTGGTACCAACAATTAGTAGTTCATACTCTCTCTTATCTTCCAGTCAAGATTGACTACGAAGTGATTCTCATAAGTTCAAGTGGTACCTCAAACATTCATAAGTGTCGACAAGATTTATTCATCTTGCTTCAGACAAAGATTTTGAACAATACCGGTCATCATGTTTCAAGTGTCCTCACCACAAAGAAAGTCATATTCCTCGCACACGCTGACGTATTTGACTTGAGGACTTTTGCAAAATGGACTCACATTCGGAAAAATATTTGACGCAGTCAACTGTGATAACATAGGCTTGGCCTCCACGTAAGTCTCCACTAATATGAGAACATTTGGATAAGATCCTGAAGAACTTGTTATTGACTTGTCATGTAGGCTTGGGGACGGATAGGATATTTATTAGAGGTAAAAGTGACTTAATTCCTCCTTAAGCATTGCACTTGACTTGTGCTTTTGGCATCTTTTACACCTTTGGCGCTTGAATTTTCCTAATGCCTCTTTCTTTCTTTTGACTTTTTTAATATTTACTTGATGAATCTTTTTCCTTTATTAAATCATTTGAAATTTCTTTATTTTTATTGGAGTGGTTTTATAAAAAAAACAAGCTTATGCTCAAAATGTGATATACTACGGATGAACTTCATTTGATAGGCTTGAAAGGCTCAATCGAGTCAAAGAGGGCCTACGATTCTTTCTCAAATTAAATATATCTCAAAATTCACTTAGATAAATATTCGGATCAAGTTCTAAATCAACAATGCAATGTATTTGAATTTAATCTAAAAAATTACTATACGATGCACATGAAACAACGAGGTCAATTTTATTCCTATCTTGATTGCATGAACAAAATATTATAAAGTGTAACAAAAATATGATAGAGGGTTACAAAAAACCTATAGTTCACCAGGAAGTTCATCCTTTTCATCACATTAATTATTTTTCTTTATGGTGCACTTTCAACTGGCACCAACCAAGTCAAAGATAACATTTTGAAAAAAGATGGACCTTTTATTTTTAATAAACGAGTAAACAAATCTAGTTTTTTTAAAATTTTTGAATAAGGTCAAAAAAATTAGAATTTTTTGAATAAGGATTAAAAAAAATTATTTTTTGTATAAGGATCAAAAATAAATTTAATGTTGAATAAGGGTACCGGTATTCAAAAAGCATTGCCTACATATCTCAATCGAGAGAGGAGAATAAGGAATGCGAAGTTCGTTTAGTTTAGTTAAAAATTTGGACAAATAAAAATCTCAAAGAATAATTATTTTTATCTTTTTGATTAAAAAAAAAAGTATTAAAAAAAACTCTTGAAAGAAAAATCAATGATATTTACTAAACATAAAAATTATGTATAAAATTTAATACAAACGTTTAGAAAAATTCAGAAAGATGTCTCATATATTTAATGCGGGTTATGTCTTGAGACAGAGAACGTCTATTGGTTCTTCACCAAGATTGTTGTGATCTCCTTACTACGTTGTAGGGACTTGCTGGTTTTCCAAACTTCTCTTGAAATTTTGTGTTCTATTAATTTTTTAGGAGAACAATTCATTATCATCACCATCTTCATTGTCGACGGGGGTAGATTTTTTTTTTTTGCAAAAATTGAGAAATGACCGAGAATATATAGTCATGAAAAAAAATTGTATAGTGACATACTCCCCTGATATTCCTGACTGTGTATTGATATCTTGAAATTCAATATTAATGGAACTTTTTAGGACCTTTTTTAAAAATTCTGCTCCAATTAGATGCTTCAAAGAAAATCTCGATCTGTTAATACAATTTCAATATTGATAGGATTTCAAAGATCTCCCAATAAATTCTACCCAGTTATACGTTTTGATGTGACCTTTATTTGTAATTATTGGAGAGTGATCTTCTTCTTGAGAATTTTTTAGACTCTAAAAAGTTCTGCTCTAATTTCTACTTTAAAAAAATAAAAACCTTACGGGAAATATGACCTAGCTGTTGTAACGCCTACGTATACCGTTGAAGCAGGAATCAGGTCAAACATAGTTTCAACTTGAAACAAGCAAATTTGAAATTTAAATCGAATTGAGTAATAATAATTAATTCAAAAATGTATAAAATGGACAACTCAGATTTTTATGTTGAAAAAATAAATTAAGTTTAAAGAATATGTACATATTAAACAAAAATCGACAAATACAAACGAAGCAAATCACATAATATTTAACATATAGACAATGTATAACGCATCCTCAAGGTAAGTCTAATGAGTTAAAGGATATGTATGTCATTTGTAAGACGTTCAGTTGCCCCAAAAAACATATTATATACAAACTAATGATAACTTGAACGGGGATATAAAATAAGAAAAATAAAGTGCAAATAAAATAACAATCCCGCACAAGGGAACAGTCATAAACTAAACCGCTTTAGTGGTTTTTCAGTCTTCGAACACCTTGAGCTTCTTGAATTTTCGAACGTCTTTCAGATGACTATCTTCCTTAATTATAAAAGAAATTATGGAATCCCGACTCCAAGGACAATGGTTCATATATCTTGTCATCATATCCTTCAACTTAACGTATAAGAATGATTGTTCAATATTATGCCAAAGTGGTCTTCTAATGGGCCTAATATCCCTTGTAGTACTAGATCGTCCTAAGTAACATGCCTAGTCTGAAAAGTATTTGGGACCACTCTATCCTAGTTTATTAAGAGTGCGATTTTGAAGAACGGTTGACGCGGACGGACTATTCGGTTTGAATTCCACAACAATAACTAACTGCCTAGCGAGTCAATAATCTTGTCGTGAAACCCGCAAAAAGGTTTAAGCCTCAAAAAGAATCAATCGAGGGAACACGTATCATCCTTTAAGAGATTTTAAAGTAAAACCAAGACAAATGGTGAAAATACAATAATAGTTATAATAATTCAAAATTTAAACATATAATTTACAAAAGATAACAACAAAATACATAATATCATAAATAAATAACAGAATATAAAATACATGCACAAAACGAATAAAAAATTACAAAATTTGCAAAACAACTATAAAGGAAACCCTCCTCAAATGAAAAAATAATTTCATAATTTCCAGTAATTTCATGTTAAGGTGTGAACTTGAGACTTAAAAAATAAATAAAATAATAATTAGTGTAAAATTGAGAAGTGAATAAAAAGTATTTAGAGAGTGTCATCTAAACAACTTGAATAACAACCATTTGAACAACAATTCCACAACGTAACAAGGAAGGGTTTACCGAGTTAGCGCTTGCAAATTCACCATTTACGCAGGCGGAGTGTTAAGACAGAAATAGCATAGAGCACAGTCGCCGTTCAGCTGCTGTTGGTTCTTGAACGGAGAACCAGTTTTTGGTTGTTTGTCGGAGCTCGAGCCCACCACTTGCGACATCGGAGAGCTGATTTCTCTCGGGCTCGATGGATTTCATGATGGGTTTGGTTTGAGTTGGGATCGATTTGTTTGGGGTTGGAGAAGATGACATTGTGGGTCACTGGATTTGGTGGCTGTCCACGATTCCGGTGGTGAGAGGAGGAAGAAGATGGTGGTTTCTCATTAAAATTTAACCGGGAAAGGAGATGAAAGGGTCGTTTAGAGCTGTTATCTCGTCGACACAGCCTTACTGCTGGTTGTTGAGATTTTCCACCGAAGTGGCTCTATTCCGGTGGGGGCATGTTTGATTTTTCTGGGGGTCGATTTGGTCGGAGACGTCGGGGAAAATGGATGACTGTTTTCTAGGAGGAAAGAGATGGAACAGCGAGGTTGTGAGGTGATGAACGGTGATGGTGGTTGGTCTCTCGTCGGCAGTGACGATGGCTGGTTCACCAGAAAACATGGTGGAAATAGGCAGTGATTTGGCAGTTGTTTGAACAGAGAAACTAGTAAAGAGAAAACGATGGTGATGAACGAGTGGTGAACGGAAAATGGGTTGATTTTCGGTAGTGGTGGTCACCGAAAAAATGGAGGAAAGAGATGGCTCTGGTAAAAATCAAAGAAAACATGTATGATTTATCAAATTTGGAAAATTTTCACGTTATCTGTTTTTTAAAGAAAACGTAATAAATATATCTAAAACATAAAAGCCTAAATTATTAGTAATTTCAAGCAAAATCATAGGCTATATTAAATAATGTATCAAAAATATAAGTTATTAGAAAAATTATGTGTTATTATTTTATTTATGCAAAAAATACTTTTTTTATATTTATAAATTAACGAATTGTGTTATAAATAACATATAAATAAAACAAAATTAAATTTATATAAAAAATAAAATTTTAAATTAATAAAAATTAAAATTGAAATAATATTTTATTTAATATGCAAAATAATTATAATAAAATTAAATAATAATTCAAAACTATCCAAATTAACAATAACTTGATAAATCTTAATATTTTCAATAGGTTGTTCTAAACTTGAGAAAACTTATGAAAAAAATGGATTTTGTACATTTAACAAATAACAACTTAAAATATTTATTTTAAAAATGTCGGTCAAAATTGAGTACCAACGGATATATGAGGGTGTGTGTTGACTAACTAGGCAGCTGGACAAGGTTACTGTTAAGGACGAGTATCCTATCCTCGGGTCGATAATTTATTTGACCAGCTGTTCGGTGCTGCGGTTTCTCTAAGATTGACTTGAGGTCTGGCTATTATCTGTCTAGGATTAGGAATTCCTATATCCCTAAGACAACCTTCAGGACCCCTTATGGCCATAATGTATTTTTAGTCTGTCATTTGGGTTGACTAATGCCCCAAATAAAATTTATAGAGTTGATAAACAGGGTATTTCAACCTTATCTTGACTCATCTTTTATTATCTTTATTGACATCATTTTGGTATACTTGAGCAGTGTGGCAAATCATGTGCATTATTGGAGGATTGTACTTTAGAAGTTGGAAGAAGAGAAAGTTATATGCCAAATTTTCGAAATGTAAGTTGTAACTTAGTTCTATGAATTTATTAAGGCACGTGGTGTTTAAGGAATGTATTATGGCCGATTCGGTCAAGATCGAGGCAGTTCGTGGTTGGTCTAGGCCTACTTCTTCTACAGAGATCCGCAGTTTTATTTGGGGATTTTCTTCCATTACATACCTAATTACTCGATTGAATTAAAAAAATATTATAATTCAGTGTTCGGACGAGTGTAAGGAGAATCTCCAAAGGCTTAAGGTCTTTTTGACTTCAACTCTATTCTTGACTTTTCCTATTGAGGGTGAGTCTTTCACCGAATTTTATAATGCTTCTAGAATCAATTCGAGTGAAGTACTAATATAGTGAAGACCCATGAGAAAAATTAACCCACCCATAATCTAGCATTGGCAGTCGTTGTGTTTGTATTGAAGTTATAATGTCAATACTTGTATGGGGTTCATTGTGAGGTTATCACATATCATAGGAGCCTTCAGTACATCTTCAGCAAGAGAGATTTGAACTTGAGGCAACAACAGTGGATTGAGTTGCTAAAGGATATGACCATTCTGTACCACCGGGGGTAAAGCTAATGTAGTAGCTGGTGCTTTGAGTAAAAATTTTACTCATATAGGTAGTCTTGCTTCGATTCGAGCAGAGGTGTGACCTACATACAGAGATTTTCAGAATTTGTCTAACATCCTGGTTCGCTTGCAGATTGGCATTTTTGCTTTTGTTATGTTCCGTTCTTTATTGATCGATCAAATTGCAAAAAAAAATATTTAAAGATAAAAAGTTGCACATAATCAGAGATAGGGTATTGAGGGAGAAGGCAAATGAGGCATTCCTTGACCCTGACAGTGTTTTGAGGAGTGATGGTATAACATGAAGAAAGACATAGTGAAGTTCGCAGCTAGGTGTCTAAACTTTCAAATGTGAAGTTTGAGCCCCAACAACCTGGTGGTCTTTCTCAAAGGATGTGATTCCTTTTTGAAAATTGGAGCATATCACCATGAATTTTATAATGGGTTTACTTATCGTCGTATGTGGTCCTGACTCAATTTGAATGATTGTAAATCATTTGACTAAATATGCTCATTTCATTCTGGTCAAAGTTGATTATAATGTTAAGGAGTTGGCTAAGATCTATATTA
>JBDJHY010000049.1:1092377-1105033 GCA_039654485.1 Withania somnifera | reverse complement strand
GGTTCTGAACTTTTATGTTTGTCTTATAGACTTTATTATAAATTTTTATCTACTTTGAATCCTAAATGTAAATTGACTGATTCGTCAAATCAAACTATTGTGTTTGAAACAAATTTTTCGAAATCTAAAGTAACTACTAGAAGAAATATTAGATGGAAAGAGATAAAATTTTCCCCTACATGGATTTTAGATTCGGTTATATCTTTGAGTCAAACTGCTGATACTTTTACAAATCATGAGTATTCTCATATTTCTCAAACTCCTGAAGGTCAAATTTGTATTCAGTTTGAAGATAATAAATCTTTAATGCCTTATAGACGTTCTTTTAATGATAGTAGAAGAGTTAGTTCTTTTTCATCTCAATCTTATATTGCTCTAGTTGAACCGGTTTATGGTCCGGCAAGAAATAGGGTTGCATCTTTGCATACTATTTCTGACATTGATAGACGTGTTAATAGATTAAAAATTGATAAAAATAATATTGTTCAAGATGATCAATCTGAAGATAAGCATATTCCTTCTACATCCGAAATGGATTTTAATCCCAATAATTTTTAATGATTCCATATAAAATCAATTTTAGTCCAGGATCCTTGGTAAGAAAACATATTCAAAGTGAATTTTTTAGTGATAAATGGAACCAATTTAAAATTTGATTTTTTGACACTTATAGTGCAGAAGATAAAAATAATATTTACAAGAATTTTATAAAATATGTGCATTGCATAATCAAATTATGTATTTTGTTTCATGGTTTATAACTACTTATTTGCCATTATATGTTAAAGTTTTAGAAAAAAAATATAAAGATGAAAATGGTCAAATTAAACAACAGCTTTTTTAATTATTACTTTATAATATATGTCAAGCTTCTTACATTACTTATTTCCTCATTAAATGCATTTGCTTCTTAATTAGTATCATTAACGAATTTGAATAATTGTGTTACGTCATTAAATATAGGCAGATTAAAGCAATTAAAATGTAGGCTAATTTAATTAAATTATTATCTATTTTATAATGACATGACATAAACTATAACAATGTAATGTATTTATAATTATAAGTGACATTGCTAATATTCATATTTAAACTATGTGTTATTGAAATATTAGGCGTTTAATATATTAAAAAAATTACATAAAAAAAGATATATAATTTATCGATTATTTTCATTACCGATTATAGTAATGAGTGAAGTAATATAAACTAATGCTAAAGAAATATTTCTTTCTCTCGTGAAAATGAAGAATACCCTAATTTCAACTTTATTAGTAGTAGTTAATGATAGAATTAAATATCAATTGTATACAATTCTATTCATCAATTTAACCATGTATTCTATTTTTTTTAAATTCTGTGTAATTTATCATACACTATTCATCTATTGTATTTTCATGCAAATAGGGGGCAAGAAAACTCTGGAAAGATGGTGGTTTAATTCAATGTTGTTTAAGAAGGAGTTCGAACGCCAGTCCGATTATAGCACGACGCGCTGCTTTAATGGCTCGGTATGAAAGACGACCAGTTCTACAAATTTTAGTGCCATATCTTCCAAAATTGGGCCTCGAAAGATTTTGTTTGGAAGGAATGCTTTCACAAGCGATAGAAAGAGACCATGTTCGATACTTACTCACCTAGATAGACAACCAGTCAACCTCGATACCCTTAACATAACAGAGTCCTTTTTTATTGAATGCTCCCGGATGGAACATGACGCTTCGAACCATAGACTATTGTTGCTGGAATGATACGAAGCTTTGGAATAGAATTATACTTCTTGCTAAACCTTGATGGCGGAACTGGCATTTTGGGGGATTAACTATTGATCGCACCTAATATTGAGCAATGTAAAATATTTATTATTTTCTTTACTTTTCAAATCTAAAGCTTATTACGATTTTTGTATTTCTATTTTAGTTTTTAATTTTGATTGAAAATATTACGTGTGAGATAAATATAAATAAATAAATATAATGAAACAATACTAAATTCTAAATATGACGTTAACTTTGGTTCGATGAATAAAGACATAACCCAAAATAATAACGTGTTAGCATTTGCTATGCAAATTCTCGTTAGTACCCTCTCTTCCTTCACATATTTTCCCTTTTCCTCGTCCCCATTCCACATGCGTATTACTACGCTCGTCCCTCTCTCTCTCATCCACCGCCACACACAAACCCACTTTCGCTCTCTAAATGCAAAATTCCAATGTAGAGAGCACCAATTTTCTGTGCAGCTCCTGCGATTCCGATGCGCCACTCTCCGCCGCTGACAGCCCAATCCCAACGGAGAAGTAGCCATAAATTTCATCTGAGTTTTAGGGGTTTTCAACAATTGATGTCTCTCTTTTCAATCGAATTCTGAAACATAATTGCACAAACTCAATATCCGAAAGTATATCTAGGGAGTCTTTGTTCGTGATCGGAGGTAAACATACGCAAAAGGAGACCCCTGTGAGGAGAGTAGTATATCTAGGGTTTTGATAGAATTACGACTGGCATGGCTCCAGGGCGTAAACGTGTAGCTAAAGGAGTGAAGACGATGAATGAGTTGAGTCTCGGTGATCTTGTCCTTGCTAAGGTTAAAGGCTTTCCTGCTTGGCCTGCTAAGGTAATAAAGCTCCAATGCTCATCAATTCGTTATCTCAATGTACTTTTTAATTTGTACACTTTCTTGCTCTATTTTTTTTTTTGAGCTTGTACGGTTGAATGATTGTTGCGACATACTATTTAGCTTTTGAGATTTTATCATAACTAAACTTGGAAATTGCGCCTGGTTGACTTTAGAATGAGGTTTCATTCTATCTTTATTATAGAGAAGACAGTAAAATTGGAAATGAGTTCATACTATGGAGTTATATTGGTTTCTCTGAATAATGGATCTGTCTAGTATGTTTCAGTTTATGAGGTTTCAGATGAGAACTACTTGAAAGGATGAGCACAAATCAATAGTGTATGTCGGTCACTCTATCTTAAAGTTTTCCGAGTGTATTGACCTCTTATCACGGGTGATAAATACACGGGACTGCTTGTCGGTTTCCCCTTTGTTCATATTGATGTCATCTGATAAGTTTCTGCTGCTCCCATTGGTCCTGAGATTGTTTCTACTATAAATTTTGTTAGAAAAGTTCCTTATCACGAGCTTGCCTGTCTATCCCTTTTATGTGTTCTGTTTCCCAAGATATCTTAGACTGTTAGAGTTAGTTGTGTTCATTCATTGGTTCTGGACACTAATAAATGCGGGTGTTTGTTTGCACATTTGTTGTACTCTTTGCTTTTTATATGTTGATATTTTGTCTGACAGTCTCCTTTTCCTCAGTAAAAAACTCGGGGTTGTCCTTTTTGGTAGTACAGGTCATCGGGAGATCGTTTTGTCAGTTCCGGTGCTTTTGTCTCGGTGCTTGTCGTTTTGTCGTTTTGTAATGTGGTTTTATTTATGTTAATCTTCAATTTTTCCAGATTAGCAAACCAGAAGATTGGCATCGAGCGTCTGATCCTAAAAAGTATTTTGTCCAGTTCTTTGGTACCAAAGAAATGTAAGTGCTTCCTGCATCTGTTTTCCTATGCTTGTTCATGGAGATAAATAGTTTTTAGTTGAATTTTTTTAATCGTGTTCACACTATAAGATCCTTTGAGATTAACTTCACTGAAAGATGGGAAAAGTGCAAGCTTTCTAACCATCTTCTGGTATATAGTGGTTCCTGTCGAGGCAAGTGGGTAAAGGGAAAAAGATGATCTGCCAACATATTTGTAAAACTCTGAAGCGTCATCCTTTTTTCTCCTTTAATTAAAAAAAAAGAATGGTGCTTTGTAAATTATGTGATCTAATTAAAAATTGAAAACTGGGACATCTTTCATGCTACTGCAGCTGTTACCTTCGCTACCATTCTATTAACTTAACCTACAAATATCGCCCTCGTTGAGGTATGAAATACGTGGCTTGGTTGAATGCTTATTCAATATGTACGTACATTGTCTGAGAGGCTTCAGTTGGTTACCTTTGAGAATGTCGTAGCTTCATACCTCCTAGCAGAGCCAGTAAAAGTTATTTTTGACTTAAGGTTGCTGAGTTATTACTTGTGGATGTGGTTCACAATAATTGATATCGTCTTTTAGGTCCTGAAATGAGTATTGATGTATTATTCAAAGACAGGTCATTGTGCTCTTTTGTCTTTTTTCTCTTCCGGTAATCTAATTACATGTTTTTTTTTTCATAAGTTGGTAGTCTATCTGTCTGGTGCTGATTTAATTTTGATTATTTTGAGTGCTTTATGATCTTTCCATTTATTACGTTCATCTTTAATGACGTATTCAAGTAGTCTAAAGCAAAGCAAAATTGTGGTATTATTTGTAACATTTAAGTCTAGTCGTATCCTTTTTTGGACAGGCAACATCCCTGATTAGTAGGTTTGGATATGATGATTTTGTATTTTTATGCTTATTTTAGAATTGTTATGTGATTTTGGTAACAAATATGAAGTAGAACAATTTGAATATCCTTATCTAGAAAAAAATATTCTTCCTGGGCCATTCCCTTTCTAAATTTCGTTCATCATTGAAGCATGTTCTTCCCTTTCTTTTACCTTGTCAACAGAGCATTTGTTGCCCCAGCAGATATTACGGCATTCACCAATGATGTTAAAAATACAGTGTCAGCTCGATGTAAGGGTAAAACAGTAAAATTTTTTGCACAAGCAGTGAAGGAAATCTGTGAAGAATTTGAAGAGTTACAGCAGAAAGACTCGAGTGTATCAGGAGATGAGGCCTATAAAACAGCTGCAGGCTGTGGAATAGCTTCTGTTGAAAGGGTGGCTGCTGCTGCTGACTTGGACCAAATGGATGGGGATAAGAAGCCTAAGCAAGAAACAGATATCAAAAGCTTAGTAGAGGGATCTGGGTTAGAGCGCTGCTCGATGATAAAAAATGATACAGCTGATTTCATTTCACATGATTCAGAGGGTAATTTGCCTTCATCAATTTCATCAATGAAGAAGGTTTCACTTCCCAGTAGGATTTCGAATTCAGGAAAGGAGTTGACTTCATTGGCTAGTCCAGAAAGCACTCATGATAACCTAAGGGAGGACCACAGAGATCCTGAGGAGCATGATAAGCAATTGATCCACAAGGAGAACATGAGAACTGCGGACAGGAGTCATTTTCCTGATCCAGATTTTCCTCCTTCGACATCATCTGATGATGTGAAGCAGCTTGATGGTGGTCATAATCAACTGACAAATGGACACGAAGCAGTGCTGGCGAAGAGGAAGCCTGGGGCTGGACCTGAAGTGCATAGAATTAGTGATACTACCAGTGATCTGACTGTTAAAAAAGCAAGTGCAAAAAAATCAGCTCCAGAGGTTAAGTCAGGTACTGATGGAAGGAAAAAGGCAAAAAGACCGAATGACAGAAAAGCTGAGATGGTGGGTTCTTCCCTCGACCATATTGAAGAGAGAAAATTTCAGTTGTCTAGTAAGAAATTGAAAGTCGAACCTGGACAGATGTTGCGACGCAATGAAATAGCAGATTCTTCTAAGAAGATCAAATGTGCTGACAGGCCTATGGATGCCGCTATAGTGAGCAAAAATTATGATGAGGCTAAAGTGGTAAAATCAGACGTTAAAAAATCAGTACCACTGGGGAAAGCTAAGGATCGCACTTTACTGAAATTGCATGAAGGTGCTATTGGTTCAAATATTTGTGGTGAAGAAGATATTCTCCCACCATCAAAGCGCCATCGACGGGAAGTGGAGGCTATGTCTAGCTTCTCCCCTGTTCCTCAACTTCCTACTAAGCGTAGAGCTGTACGTCTGTGCGAGGATGATGAAAATGAAAAGCCCAAAACTCCAATTCATGGAGGATCTATAAAGACTGATGCTATATCTCGTGTCCGTAATTCAGTGAAGAAGCCTGACTTATATATTGGAACAGCTAGCACTGACCAACTGAGACTGAAAGATTCAGGCACGATTGAGGATACCTCTATCAAGGAGCATGCACCATCTGTCAGACTACACAAAGAACAATCTTTACGTATTGCTCAGAAAAGTGTGGAGAAAAAGCGTATACCTACTGAAGCAAGTGTTTCATGTAGTCCAGGGAAATTTGGAACTCCGAAAACAACTTCTAGGGAATGTAGAAGTGATGCGATATCGCCCAAAAAGTCCCCTGGGTTCGCTGCCAAACCTGCATCGGAACTGCAAAAAGGTGCTAAACTACCTGGTAAACCGCAGGGTGATCATAGAAAATTGGTAGCTGAATCTAATACAGGCAATGTTATTGGTGCTGATAACTTAAATCCCTCTCGTGATCAACCTATTAATGAAAGAAGTAAGATGGTCTCTACCAGTGAAAGGAAAAAAACAACCCCAAGGTCTAGTTCCTCGATGGCTGAACCTGCTCTTGTGCTTGGCAATGCTGTTGAAAGCATGTCTACACGGACAGAAAGGTATATCTGATATTTGATTTTCTTTGGTTCCTCTTATTGACGGTTCCTTCTGATGTGATGTTCCACTTTTTGTTGACAAAAGCAGCGTTGAAGCTGTGAGAGATGAGAAGCTTAATTCTTTGGTAGACTCCAAAGTTCTGGATCAAGAAACGTCCATGAAACATCTTATAGCAGCTGCTCAGGCTAAAAGGCGGCAAGCTCACTTGCAGAGCATGTATGGTAATACCCTTGCTGCTGTGGCCCCCTATATTGAGCCACAGGGAGGGAGCCCCCATCCAGCTCTTGGTTCTCAACCATTAAGCTCTGGTATGCTGCATCCTGAAGTACAAGTTTTATTTTCTGGCTCATCTCCTTCATCTGAGATTCGGCAATTCTCATCGACAAACCCACCTGATCCTGAAGAAAATGAGGAGAAGAGAGTAAGTTCAGGCCTGGGGGCCACTGGGGGCTCACTCAGTGGTGGCACTGAGGCAGCTGTTGCTCGTGACGCTTTTGAAGGAATGATAGAAACATTATCACGGACAAAAGAGAGTATAGGACGTGCAACCCGTCTAGCAATTGATTGTGCAAAGTATGGCATTGCTAATGAGGTAACCCCTGCTTTTCTCCCATTCACAACTGCTATAATATGTTTTTCTGTAGTTTAAGATTTCTTATGTTCATTTGTTTTTGGCATTGATATTCACTAGGCAAATATTATCTCACTTGGTGCTTGATATAATGAAAATTGGTGACGAACTTGTTGAAGTAATAGTTTTTTAATTAAAAAGAAGCACCAAGAAGATGTGTAATTACAAAACGAAGAACAAAAGTATTTGATAGCCTCTTCACAATTTGTCAATCTATCACTAGGGAGCTAACAAAATCGAAAAGTTGGTCATTTCTAATTGCAGGAGTTGACTTAATCCAGCAGAGGCATTAGGTTGAGTGCGTGGTTTGGAGTTGATATTCCATCAGAACATGTCTGTTCCTTTCATTCCATAAACACAAAAAAAATTTAACTGCAGGGGATCATCGACCAATATTCTTGATGGTGTTTTCAACTTTCTAAATGCTCCAGCTTGTGTATGCCTGTCTCATGTGCTGTGGCATGCCCCAGTTGAAAAGACGGTAGAAAAATAATTAGATAAAATAACTCCCATCTTGTCAACTTCTAATGAAAGAATGAAATCCGGGTATATATCAATACCTATTACAGATAAGAAGATAGAGATCAAAAGAAATAATACCTGCGGAAAAAAATTTCCGGGTAATGCCCCAAAGGGACTTTCTTTCTTTTGATCTGGACCGCAAGAGTTATTCTTTCGATCTCCATCTTTTTATCCGTCATAGGTATATACCAATACCCGGATTTGTTCTTTCATTAGCAGTTGACAAGGATAAATTTGTATAAGCCTAAAGCTGGCAACTGTTTTTATCATGACAAAAAGCTTCATACAAGTGATTTCTAAATGTCATTACAGACTAGTCATAAGAAGTTCTATGATAAGAAGCATCTACCTGGTCTATACACAATTATTTATGCAAGCTTTATCTGTAAGCTGCATGTGACATTGTGCTGATAAAGAATTGGGAGTGTTTATGTGTCGCGATATATATTGTGTTTGAGTTTCTTGATGATATGTTTGTGTTGTCCGCCTTTTTCCGTCTGCATGCCTTTTGTTCCCCCTTTTGATTCTTTTTATTTGATGGGGTTAATGGGTGCACAGGCGTGGTGTCAAGGCATGTTTGGTGTCATTGATTGATTCTGCGTGATTGTTCAGAAGTTCTGTTTTGGCATTTCTCATTAATAGGTGTGTCTGCTAAGACTGGACAATGTGTAAACTATTGACAGGAAACATGAGATTTGTCTCTTTGTGTGCATCTATGCATGATAAAATTCTCTATTTGCTGTCTATTCTGTTCTGGAATTGATAATTTTTGATCTAACACCAAGAAAGGAACAAGGGAGAAAATATAGGAAAGAAGTGAAGGGAGAAGAGAGATGAATAGAGAGAAAATTGGAGAACAATGTGTGCGTGTCTGTGAGAGAGAGAGAGAAAAGTGAAAAGAGAAAAAAGGACAGCCTGTGCACTAAGCTCCCGCTATGAATGGAGTCCGGGGAATGGCCTGATTGTACGAGGGTCAATTTTGGAAAGAGAGGGAAGAGAAAAAGGGGCAGAAGGGGGGGGGGGGAGATCTTTTATGAGAAAAAGAAGAAGGGAGGTGAAAACAAATTGCTTTTTAAATGTTCATTTATGGTGTAAAGAGAGTTATAAAGATGATGCAAAATCTGTTGTACAATTTTTTGAAGCCTTGTGGATTTTTCAGGGATTGTAGCTTGTAAATACTGCAGTTAGCACAAACTTTTTGCTGGTGAGTAATATGTTACCATTGTAAAAAAAGGAAACGATTAATTTTAACAATAGTCAATTCATCAAAGAAAGGGACGGAGAATTAGATAATAGAAGAGAGATAGAGGACTAATCTGGTTGCGTTAGAATTGGTGAGTGTGTATGACATTTAAATGGAAGTTTTAGGAGTAAAAATCTGAAATTCCCTAGCAATTCATCTAATGGAATGAGTTGTCAGTTGGTAATTGAAGTAAAAGTTGGTGCTAGGATTGAGTGACCCAAATATAGTTGAGGTGTTTAGTGATGAGTCTGATGACCTTGTGAAGGTAAGAGCTTGTGGTCATTTTCTCATTGCCGGTGACTCATGTGGGATGGATTTCTTCTGTTTATTATTTCCTTGGACAATCTGGGCGTGTTTTTATTTTATGAGTTCATCATTCTTGTAAACTGGGAACAATTTTTCGAAAAGGCTTTTTAGAGCTTGGCTTCTTCCGCGAAATTCTTCTTTCTAACTAAAGTTTTAAGAGTTGGATGGTGTCATGAACCAGGAGAAACGATGCTGTCGTGATTTCCTTTCAAACCTAATAAACTATGGCTTAATTAAGACTTAACAGCAAGAATAACTGAGTTAGAGACTGGCTTCACAGGTAATGCTAATTTTCTTTACTTGAATTTTTGTGTTTTATTTATCCTAGCAATCTATGTAATGTTGATCTGAATGATTAAAATACTTACCAGTTTAAAGTAAAGGACTTCTCTAAGTTGGCTAAAATGGTTAAAGATTGTGGTGAAATCTGGTGCCTGGCCTTTGTCAAAGCTATATAAAAGCCAAAGGAGAGTAGGGGTGAGCAGCTAGAAAACGACAAGTGAAACTGCTTTTGCTTGCCTGCTCCGCGACTTTTCTAGAGTGTCTAACTTGCTATACGTTTCATTAGGCATTCTTGGAAACCTAACAAAGTCATTATATTCTTCTATATGCTTAAATCAGTTTAGTCTAGACAATTGTTTTATCCGAAGTTCTTTCTTTAATAGGTTGACTTATCTTAGCTTTGGATCTTGTGTGTTAAGTGAAATGTTGGTTTGTGATATGGGGGGTGCTGTTGAATGAGGTGGTAGGAATTAAGATTTCAACTTGTCTAAATCATCATAGGTGACTCTCTGCATCCTTTTATGATAGATACATTTATTTTCACATCCTGTAGTCTCTTCTTGAGCATTCAGCCCTCTTTAATGCAGGTAGTGGAACTTCTTACCCGAAAGTTGGAAAACGAGCCTAGCTTTCATCGCAGGGTGGACCTGTTCTTTTTGGTGGATTCTATAACCCAGTGCTCTCATAGTCATAAAGGTAAAGGTTTTTGTGAAAGCACACTACATTTATGGATCTTAATTCTGTTTTCATCTCCTCTGTACTTTCTCGCTGATTTCTTCTCCACCTACCTCCCTTCTCTAAGTGACATCTCCTAGTCTAATTCTACGTAGAGTTTAGCGGGAGTGCACTGTTGACAGAAATCTTCCCTGATTTTGGTCTCTTCAAATCTTTTTCTTGTTTTTTGATTATTTGCTATATTAGTATGAGGTGCCAATACTTTACAATTGCCTTCTCCATTAATTCAGTTTGTTTCAGCAGGATGATTTCTGGGCAATTAGTTGATACATTGCATTTTGGAATTGCGCATTGCTTATAATATCAATCCTGCACTGCCATCGACTCTCCCACCTTTTCTATCACTAGAAGTAGCGCGGGTGGCATACTCTACTGAGCTATTGACCGTGAAGCTGTCGCCTGGTTCAACCAATACATTATTCCTGTATTACTGAAGTGTTTAACTTACATACATTGACAAACACTATCAGGTCATAAAAAATATCTACTGGTAACCCTCCATAAATGAGAGATCTGTAATCTTGTAAATGAGCCAGATTACCTGCTAGAGTAGAAGTTTTATGTTATTCGCAAGTTTGGTTTGTAATTTTTCTTGAACTAAGAAGATAGAAAACAAGGATCTAAGTCAGTTTCCCAAGTATGGAGTTGGTGGGAGTCTGGTTTATACGTAGAAGTGGATTAATGATGCGGAAAAAATGAATCTAGTCATATAGCATGAAGAGATTTTCAGATCGTAAGATCACGACAAAAATATTTCACACGTTGCCTTGAAAACAAGGGACCGATCCGTACCGTGCTACTGCCTTAGTTTCTTTTAGTGTTTTTTCATGCGAAGCTCTTGATCAGTGGATGCGTTCTGTGTTCCAGTGGATCGAGTTTAGAAGTGTTGTTCTTGTATTATCTCAATTCTTCTACTTGCTAATGTTTGGTAAATTTGTGATATATGGTACTTGAATTAGATTTGGTTCTCTTTCCTTGGTGCATGTGCTTTTGTTCAGGCATAGCAGGAGCATCGTATATTCCTGCTGTTCAAGCAGCATTACCTCGTCTTTTGGGAGCTGCTGCTCCACCAGGAGTGGGTGCCCGGGAAAACCGTCGTCAGTGTCTGAAGGTGATTATACAAACAGTAGAAAAGTTGGCACTTAAAAAGAAAGTCCTGCATGATGTTGATGTTATCTCCTTTCTAGGTTTTGCGATTATGGCTTGAGAGGAAAATATATCCTGATTCTGTTCTTCGCCGTCATATGGATGATATTGGTACAACAAATGATGATTCGTCTGGTGGTTTATCCTTTAGACGGCCATCTCGAGCTGAGCGTGCTATTGATGATCCTATTAGAGAGATGGAAGGCATGCTTGTTGATGAGTATGGCAGGTTTGTAACTTACTTTCATCCTTGGTCTTGTGAAATACTTTTGGCTATGAATCTTATTAAATAATCGCTATGAACTTTCATTTGGTTAGCATGGACGTCTGGGTAATAGTGCCCCTTTGATTTATTGGTTGTTCAGAAAATGACAAAGTTTGTAACTTTATATGCTGTTATCGACGGGCCTGTGATTCATGATCCGAGTTTAGTATAATTCTTTGTGTTGATGCTGGTTTGGACTTCAATGCTGGAATTGGATGTGAATCTATGATTACTTATGAATTTCATATAGGTGATGAAGACAATTTTCCTTCCTCTCTTAAGTGGTCCGTCCCACATGTAGGAGTGTATACATGTAATTCTCTTCTCCTTGGAATGGTTACAAACTGGCTCATAAGTTAATAGCTGTCTTATTAAATGTTGACTCACAAAGAAATGTGAGTTAGGGGTCATTATTTTCAGGATTAGGCACACTTTTGAAAGCATCTGTTTTGGAAGTGAGGCACAAAGAGCATGCTAAGACTTTTGCTTTACGCTTCTTGTGAGAATGCTTTGGAACTTCATTAGCCTTTTGCTTTTCAGTTGTAGAGGAACTGTCTAAAAGCCGTGAACCCACCCTTTGGCTAACTCATGTGGATCATATTCTTCGAACCTTTTAAGAAAGGGCTTATTCGAGTACCGTGTTGCATCCAACGCACACACATGTGTACACGATCGTACAAGTAATATAGTGGCTCTTGCGAGCCGGATATCGAACCCACAGGGACTTATATTAGCTGTTTAACTGGATTAAACTGATTCTAATTATTATTTAAGTGGAGAGTTTGCAAAGATATATTTGAGAATGTAATTAAACTAGGAATGATAAAATTAACTAATGGACAATTAATTTAGAGAAGATTATTTTAACTCGATCAATGAACGACTCAAACTAGGGTTATGGATTTGCTAGCATTCATATTTAATTAATTTAATTAATTAACTTGAATTATCTAATTGTTGGTTCCGGGGTTCAAATCTATGAGTAGGGAATGATCACTATGTAATCACTATCTATACAAATCCCACAACTACTTCGATTGACTTGTGTTGTGTTGATTTGGTTTAGATGCATTATAGT
>JBDJHY010000049.1:1078501-1092277 GCA_039654485.1 Withania somnifera | reverse complement strand
GATTAGTTCACTTTCAGGTTTATAAGTTTATCTTAATGGTCGCGAAGCACTAAGATATTACGCATAGAAACATAAGATCAAGTATATGATAATTGTCGCAAATCAAATAATATATAATGAAATAATCATCTTGTTAGTTTATACCAAAACCCTAGAACGAGAAGTAGTAGTTCCACGTAGACATGGAATAATCACAACTCATTCAAATCAAAACGTAAAAATATATAAACAAATGAGAAGCAATGTGTAAACAATTGTTCTCCGGCGTCCACTGTGGCTCCAAGATCTTGCCCTAAATTAAAAGTCCTCCTAAAGAGTACTTCCAACAATGAAAAAACTATTTTCAATGGTAAAAAACTGCTTTTAAAATCGCCTCAACAAGGTTTATATAGTTGCCACATGGAATTACCCTTTTGCTCTTATATTAACTTAAAAGGAGACGGCTCTTCGGCAAAGTTATTGGGGATCACGACGTGATCCCAATCGTGATGGACCTTCATCACGTCATGATCCCAGTTGTGATGGAGTTGCAGGCTAAATAGTAGTCTATCACGATTTGCATCACGACGTGATGGCAATCGTGATGGGTCTTTCTTCACCATATGCTGGCTTATTTCTCATTATTTCTTTCTCACTCGATCTCTATTCATTCCGTCTTTCATTTCCTTTTGGTTTTCATCCATGAAGGCTCCAAATTGTCCCTGAAATAGACTAATCATGTGATTTAGTGAAAGTAATAAATATCAATCAATAAGACACTACAAAACACGCAATTGCTCGAAAACTAAGCTAAGCTAAAATACGGGACTTTAATAGCAATAAAACATGTAAATACGCCTAAGATCATACTGTCCTTGAGGTCACATTTGCAGCAAATATTTGGAGATGTTAGAATAGCACTGAATATATGTTGGTAGTTGATAAAATAATTTACTATTGGTTCCGTGATGTTTTGTTGATTTGTTCCTTTCAATTTGATTTTTGGTTCATGAAATAGGTGTCTGATTCTTGTTTCAGATCCCAATTTCATTTTCAGGGGAATGTTTGAGACAGGAATCAGTGTGCTTCTGTGTCAAAAAGGAAACAGTGTGCATATATTTCCTCTTTTTTGGAAGTATTAAAGGGGCTTTCTGAAATCTGAATCCCAGTTCTCATTACAGTTACAAATCTCAGAGATGGATTTTGTGAAGCTTCTCCTTTTTCAAGTGTTTTGGATCTGTGCACGCCACATGATTATTATGCTATCCGTCTCATGTTGGTGCAAATAGTAATTTCAGTGAGTGGCACAAATTGTGAAATCTTATTGACTAGTTGCAGGAGTAGGACCTGATTGTTGGGTCATAAACCAATTTAAGGACGATGTTTAAGATTGTAACCAACTGCGGCTGACATAGTTTCTTTTGTTCTCTTAGAATTTGTTACTGATATAGAAAATGTCTATGTGGATCATTTGCCACAAACTCTGCTTACCGTCCCAGCAGAACTTCTGCCTTCCAAATTTATAATTATCTAATAATCTGTGGCATTTTGTTTGTGAAGGTAGTACTGGTGACAAAAGTTTTGCATTTTTTGCTATGATTAAAATTGCTGCTGTTTTTACTTTGATCTCTGATATATTTTTTCCTATTGCTTTTTCAGCAATGCTACATTTCAGTTGCCTGGCTTTTTATCTTCTCACGTCTTTAACGAGGATGATGAAGAAGAAGATGCTCTTTGTAATTTGCAAAACGAAGTTGCTGAGGAATTGGCAGAACATACACCTGCAACAGGTGATGAAGCTGACCGATATACGGTCACTCCTAGTGATAGGCGTCATTGTATCTTGGAGGATGTGGATGGAGAGCTTGAAATGGAAGATGTTTCTGGTCACCCCAGAGATGAAAGACCTTTGTCTGCAGATGATGTGAACCAGTCTGGTTCAGATCGAATCCTAGAATCAGCTTTAGATGATATATCTGAATTGCTGCCTCTACCTATGGGATCCCCACCATTACCTCCTTGTTCTCCTCCACCCACCCCACCTTTGCCTTCCTCTCCCCCTCCATCTCCTCCGCCACCTTTACCACCATCATCTCCAGCCTCACCCCCACCCCCACCCCCAGCCTCACCCCCACCCCCACCCCCATCCCTACTTCCTCTATCACAACCCCCAGCACCTCCATCTCAGCCACATCCTTTCCCTCCACTGCCTGCTGGACCACCTCTGCTAATGTTCCCTCAACCTCCTTTTCCAGTCCAACATGACGTAGGGACCCAACACTTGCACTCTCTCACTCCATCAGTACCATCGCCATCACCTGTAGTGGCATATCCACAACCTCCTCTGCCAAATGAAGTTAGTACCATACCTAGTGTAAGGCTTCTTTGCTGTGAGTTATTTATGCTCTCATTATGTGCGACTTCGACTAATATTCTTTTACAGGGTCATCGGCTATCTCAGGTAGCTGGAAATATACCTCATGGTCCTCGTATCAATGCTTCCAATAGGAATGAGGTATTCCTGTTGAAACCACCTTCATTTACACAAGCAGGAGTTGGTAATTTGCGGGAATCTTCTGGATACAGTTCACGGCCGTTGGAATATAGTTATAACGATGCATATATAAACCCACCAGTTTCTCAGTCCACACAGAAATTTCAACCTGGTAATGCGCCTTTTGCCCCAAGGCCCATGCATCTTAACCCTCCACATCAAATCCCCTCCAATAGTTTTTCGTATCCAAGGGCCCCAGTGCAGCAACATTCACAGCAAGCATATCCTGCACCATGCTCATTACCAGAGCGCTCCGATGGATCGAGGCGTTATATTGGTGATGAACAATGGAGGGTGCAATCCAATGAGTTCAATGGTGAGCACCAGCGTGGTATGTGGATAGGTGCTGGAAGAGCATGCCCTGGTCCAACTGTTCCTCAGGAAGGTTTGACTCTTCCATTATGCTTTTGTTGATTTACATGAGAAGCAAAATGGCAGGAGTTTAAATACAATAAATTCTGTTAGCTCTTGGTGAATCTCCAATAGCACATGAATTTTGGTAGGAAATATTATTGAAATTTCAAACCTGCATGTGATGCTTATCTTCTTTTAGCAGCACTGTCAAGTAGTGACGTGCATAAAATTGGCACAAGCTCAAGTACTGACGTGCATAAAATTGGCACAAGTTCCAAATTTGATATCAACTGTTGAACGTGATCTGTGGAAACAGAAATTGTTCACTTGGATTACCAAATTCTAGCTGTTGCTTGTCGCTGGTCAGGGCATTGATTCTGTTAAGGTTTTGTTGATTATTGCAGTGGGACATATAATTGAACAAATTATTGCTGCTTGCTGATTGTTGAAGAATTATTCTATGCACCTGTGACATTTGATTGTGCGCTGTCATGTTTTTGTGGCACTTATCTAGTTTGGTAGACATCTTGTACGCGGGAATTCTCCTATCCATTTAGTAAAAATTAGCAGTTAATCAGGAAAAGAAAAGTGATAGTGTATATGGCTTTCCGCTGCTACTAAGGTTGGTGATGCAGCTCTTCCATACACCTGTTGTGATCAGCTACAACCATCCATTATTCAGAGAAATATTATCGTGCTAAAATTATCTTTCAATATTTATAGCAGAAGCTCGTCTCAATTGCTTTTGTGGCATGACATTTGAGGAAAATGTGTTTAAATGATTCATATGAAGACGTACCATTCACTTACAATTTTAATAGGAACTGCCTCTTTCCTTCTTTTCTCGTTCCAATTTCACTCCTTCTCATGTTCGGTTATTACATGGTGGCTTTAAGTTGTTGCTGGAAAACATTTTGTCCTTATGTGGGCCTATAATACATACCTGGGTTCTTTACTAGGTAAAATATTGAAGTTGTGACGTCTGTTAACCAAAAAGAAAACATGCAGCAATCTTGGATTTGAATCATCAGTCACGGTATAGCCATTCTTCGATATGCCATTTTGACGAGTGACTTTCATGGCAGGTTATTTCAGACCTCCTGATAGACCACCTGTGAGTAATGTTGGATTCCAGCCTTCTGGATCAAATGCTTTCCCTACGGGTCCTCCAATTTCAGGTGATGTATTGGTCAAGAATTAATACGGTTATAGGTGAACTTGCTTCATATTCTTGGTTTCAGCTTTGTGGGAGAAGGAACTGACTTACTAGTGTGGTAGGTCATGGAATGCCTTGCCGACCGGATGTAACTGTCCTCAACTGGAGGCCAGCATGAGAGTCACTGGGAGTTGGTTTTGATCTTTGGTGAGTTATTGGTTTGTCAGGATTTTTATTTTGGAAAAGGACTTAGTTGACATATATGGACATCCGAGCTTTGTGCCTGTAGAGTGCTAGGACTCTTCAGAAGGGTGTCATTTATTGCACTTACTTCTAAATTGACATATGCACATCTGAGCTTTGTGCCTGTAGAGTGCTAGGACTCTTCAGAAGGGCGTCATTTATTGCACTTCCATCTTAAATTCTTCTTTCTTGGTGAAATATGACCTTTATGTTTGTTCTTTTCAGTATTTAGTGGTGACTCAAGTAGGATACAGAACTGGCATCTGGACAAAAGACGTCCATTAGAGCAATTGCTGTAAAGTTGGGTGATCCTTGGCAGGATTTTTGTACTATTGTAGTTTTCCTGACAAATGCATCTCACAGACATATACTTAACAAAGTGTAAGCCTTGTTGACCCTTGTAATTATTCCGACTATACTGAGTTCCAACTATACTGAGTTATAGAGTTTGGTTCAGATGAGAAGTGCTTGTATTAGCTGGTCATCTGATTCATCTCCCTTTTATTTTCTCACTAGCAGAGAAGTCTTCTACTTCTCTTTTGAACTGGCTTATCTTGTTGGATTTGGTGATGTCTTTTTGTCTCCAGGTAATGCAGGGTTAACCCCTATCATATATTAGCAGTGAGTTACTGACTCTATCGTACAATGAGGATCCTTCATAATTCTAATAATGTGCTTACCACTGAGTATTGATATAGTATTTTGCTGTCATACTTTATATTAGCTCGAGATTTGGGAGGACACATAACTGATATAATTGGCAGTCTTACCCCTGGCTCTCATTTTCATGGGACCTTTCTTGTAAAGGTTAACAAGTTTATCAGTGTGTTTTGTTTACAGTCGGAGGGGCATGATATCTATCAACTGAAAATTTCAAAATTCGTCATTCACGTGAGCATTAGGGTCAGGGATCTGAGGTACTGTAGAGCCGGCGCTTCAGGTCTCTCCTGTTGCAAACAAAGAGAAGTCAATGGTTTTTAACATACCCTTCAAAGCACTGCCTCATCTCTTGGTTAGGAACGCCTATGTAGATAGGATTGACTACATAGTGCAAATTAGGAAGTAAGTAGAGATCTTTATTCATCTTTTGATCTTCCTTGAGCATTCATCTTGGTGTTGATGTGGGAGAGTAGTTTTGAAATTGCCTTGTGTCATTTCTTATCTGTAGATAACATTCTTGTTAATTGTATCAGTTTTAGAGGGTAACATGTGGTGACCTTTTTTAGTTTTGTAATATAAAATGCAGTGAACTATGAGATTTGGTACAATTTTGCCCCCTGTATACCCTTTGGGCCAACGTAAACCTTTGGGCTAGCACTCAAGGGTGTGGTCTAGTGGTCAGTGAAGTAGGCGAGAAACATGAGGTCTCGCGTTCAAATCCCGCAGAGAGGAAAAGCATTGGGTGATTCATTCCTATCTGTCCTAACCTTGGTGGACTGATACCTGTTGTTGGTACGAGGTGACAGGCATCCTAGTGAATTAGTCGAGGTGCACGCAAGTTGGCCCAGACGCCACAGTTATTAGAAAAACCTTTCGGGCCCAAAAATGTCCTTGATGTTAAATTTTTTGGCTCAAATCGGCCCGTATTTTAGCAGTCACATTAAAGTAAAATAATTAAATATTTATTTATTACATTGCCTAATTTGATTGGTCCAAATTTGAACCCTTCTCAATTAAATAAATAAAAGTTACCCATGACCCATATTTTGACCCTAACCCTCCTGACAATAATATTTAAAATATAGTTGCATGATATCTTCCTTTAGAACTCAACTCATAATTTGGGGTCCAACTAGACTCCATGCTCGTCCCATCTGATCAGTCCATCTAAAATAGTTATTATTTTCTGTTAATGTAAAATGTGTATCAATTACTCAATTGCAGTATTCATTCCTTTCTTTTGTTCTTGTATTAAACTTATCCTAATTAGCTATGAACAACTCAAAACTTAAAATAAATTTGAATGTTTCATAGATTATCTTGGAGGAAAGGGCTACAGTAGAATAATGGTTATTTTTGTTCTTCTATTTTGGATTTTGGGTATACACAAAAGCTAATGCAGTATATAAAGTTGCTTAATTTAATCATCTTTTGTTGAAATAATTGTTTCTATATGAATGTCGTCATTATTCTTATGTTGAACTAATTGTTTCTATATGAAATGCAGTATATAAAGTTGCTTAATTTAATCATCTTCTGTTGAAATAATTGTTTCTATATGAATGTCGTCATTATTCTTCTGTTACTAATTGTTTCTATACTTTCCTTCTTTTCCCCCCTATTTTATCATAAGTTGAGAATGTTTTAAAGCGTCGGGCAAGATTCAAGAAGAAAGATGAAAGAAAGAAGTACAAAGGGGGGTTGGGGTTTTTTAGGTAAGTACCGAGAGAGGATTAAACTTTTTTATTTTTAATTTACTAGTGAACTCAAATTTTGGCCCAATCATATGAGGCCATATATTAAGTTTCTAATTATTTTAACAGAGAAGGGCCTAAAATGGCCCTAAACTATGAATTTTGGTACAATATTGTCCTTCATCCACCTTATGGGTGTGGGCCGTTAGAAATAAGGACAGATTTGAGCCAAAATATTAGTAGCGAGGGCATCTTTTTCCCGGAAGATTAATGTCAAGGGAATTTTGGCTCAAAAGGTAAATGGGAGGCAGCATTGTACCCAATCTCATAGTTCAGGGGCATTTTAGTCCCTTGTCCGAAAATGTTTTATAGTGAGATCTATATCAAGGGATGTTTTGTGCCTACGAACCCATCAAAACACCCCACGCGCGCACGCAAAAAAAGAAGCAACTGTGCTTCAATCCCAAACAAGTTGGGTTCAAATGTATGAATCCTCAATTTTTTCCATTTAAGCTTCAATTCATGCTGCAATCATACCAAATGAAACTGAAAAATAAGTAAAATCTGTATAAATGGTAGTACTGATTACATTAAAAGTTCTCTAGATTTTGATTGTCATATAGAAAAGGAGGAGGGTATAAACAGCTGAACTGAAATCCTAACAGACAAGCGCTATTGTTGAAGTGCTGTCATACTAAATGCATTTCTTACCCCTCAGTCCCATCCTTGGCTGCCTACTTCTTGGTTTTATCTTGCCCCGAACTGTTGTTCCAATTGCATAAATAGCACTTCTTTTAGCTTGAAATGAGTGCAAGTTAAAAATATCTATTAGTTTAACTTAACAGTTCCAATTGCGTAAATAACACCTTTTTTTAGCTTGAAGTGGGTGCAGGTTAGAAATATATACTAGTCCAGCTTTTTGTTTTTTCCAAATTTAAACTGTTGCATTGAGCATGCACCTTCATTATAACGTTCTACCCTCCTCAAACCCCACTTGTGGGGTTACACCGGGTATATCGTTGTTCTATGTGTCATAAAAAAATAAAAAAAATAAAACAGGTTTCTACAAGACTCGGTACGATAATTCACTCAAACATACAGATGACCGATGAAGGGGTTCTTTTTTTTGTTCTGCCTTGTTTGTAGAGTAAATGATTTGCTGCTTAGTTTGCATGATTAGGATAAATTAATATTGAATGGGAATCGTTAGAGCTAAAAGATTTGATTGGACTTTGGAATCCATTGAAGAAAGCTATCACTTGTCCTGCAAATGACATTATTTTCGCAACCGAGCTGTAAGAAAATAAAAATGATGTATTTGATGTAGTCAATGAGTAGAAGTCTCTGTCTTCGCATGATGTTCTATTCACGGTCAACGAAATGCAGTTTGACATATTCGGGGCCTTCAATTTCATCCTTAGCCGCCAACCACAACTGATATAAGACTGCTTTATTTGTTTGGTAATGCAATTTTACAATTTGGAATCTCATTTGATGTTGATTTGGAAAATATAGCCTGATAAATATGTGGCCAAAGTTTTGCGACAAAAGTGGAATATGAGTAATTAGTTTTTGTAACATACCAGATTACGGTGATGATAAGTTGCTGTTAGCTGATTCCATTTCACAAAAAGAAAAAAAAAAAGAGAAGCTGCAGCTACCACCGTACTGCGATTAGAATTGGACCTTCTGAACGGTTCGTGTGTTATTTGATCTCTCACTGCAATCTGATTCTCAGAAGATGCTGTTACCACCATCTAAGTTGCTCGTCTACTTTCGGTGCCGCACCCGTGTCGACCCAACATGGGAGTGGGGTCCATACCAATCTGGTCAACCAATTTTGGGTACTTTGACCAAAATTGATGGGAAAGTTATGGTAATCAAAACAAAAGGTAAGGTGAAATTGAAGAAAATGGAATACCTTGTATATAGAAATTCTGATGTCACTTCTTTTCCTCTTATCTCTCCTTCCACTATTTTCCTCAAGTGTTTCTCATATTATCTCATCATTTAGGTTTTATAATTCTGTTTTTTGATATTTGATTTATTTTTAGTTGAATGCCCTAGATCCATATTCCCGAATCTTAAAATTTAGATTATAAAGGATCCACACCTTTATCGGACACCACACCCTAGTTCGAGTAACTTATAGACCACCATAATAAATTAAAATAAAAGTTCAGAGGTTTAGTTCTTACAATCAGTCTTTGAAGAATCTGAACCTATTCTGTCCGTCGTAAATGCTTTTCACTAGCTGTGTTGTCGGCAGTTCAGCGTTTTATTTCTTACATTTATTGAGACCTGCTCCTCCATTTGGCACTGCTCTTGAACATGATCTTCTTTGGCATTCAAATTATTCATAATTTGGATGGACTTGTTCTTAAAGCTGCTGGATGCGACAGAAATGTGAAGTACGTAATTGTTTTTAATGCATAGTTGACGAATACCCAAAGTGAATAGCTCCACTTCTACATATTGTGAAGTACGAATCTGGTAGCACTGTTAATATTTAGAGCTATGGGCGAACCAATGGAAATTAATCATGTAATCTTATCAACTTTCTAAGAGAAATGATTTCAAGTCCAATTAAGTTGCTGTTATTCCCACGTGCAGTCTGGTCTAGAAGCAATTCTGGTCTTAAAAGCTCAAATCAAGCTGATGCCTCAAGGCTCTTTTTCTAGTGCTTTCCTTCTTTCTCGTAATGTTAATATGTTGTAGCAGCTTTAAGTAGAGTAGAACGAGAAGAATGACATCAAGAAAATGGGCTCAGCATAGGGATTGAAAAGACAGTTAGAGGAGTGTATTCCTTTAGTTACACATATAACGTGCTTCATAAAATGATTTTGCCTTTCCATTCTATGGCTTTCAGATCCATTTATTCAGAATGCATTAGCATACTTGGATATGTTTTCTTTGTATTCCGCTTAGTGAGAGCAGGATTTATAGTAACTATGAGATGTGCCACTTTTGGTAGTTGAAGTTGGATCACTGAAACCGTCTTGTTCTTGAAACACCTTCTTGAGCCTTCACGAATGTGGGTTATATCCTTTCAAATAGCTTCTCTTCCGGGATTCACAAACAAGATGATGCATAAAGATTGTTCTTATCGAAAATTTACCTACTCCCATAGATTCATGCACAAGTAGATAACAGTTTTTGATTTGTTTTAGCATTACATTGTTGCTAGTGGCCAGCAATTGCATAATCCTTTCATGAGAAGTATTTCTGTATTTGAGAATCCTGCAGATTTTGATGGTTCAGACATTATATGCCGCTATGGCGCGGGATCATCATCATATTGTTCCCCTCATGGTTGGTTATCTAGGAGGTCTCTTCAATCACATCTTGTGGGAAAGTACAGATGCAAGGATGGTTTACCAGAATAGTGTAATCTGGCATCCTAGGTTATTGTATTTTGACATCTTGTGCTTAGTACGGGAAGCACTTTCTCTGTATTTAAAGGCAATCTCTTTTATTTCAGTAGCAGAGTGGTATGTTCATTCAGTACCAATACAAACAAAAACTACAGTGATGATAATGTTGAAGTTAATGCTTGACATGTGGGTATGTGGGCTTCTTTCACAGTCGAGGGTTTCGCACCTTTGCTACCGGGCATTCACTGCCAGTCACTCCTAAATCTACCTGGTATGATTTATGTGTCTAGGTAATTATGTTTGAAGCATAGTGTAATGACCTCGAATGTCATTTTTGGCTTTCATAAATATTATTGTTTTACCCTTCCCGAGAGTTTTCCTAAGTCATATTTGTTTAGTTTACGGGGTTAGATTATAAATTGAGCTAAAAGGTTGTAAACAAGTTCCTTAGTGATCGGACGCCTTTATGTTGAAATATTTAAGTTTTACGACTTCATTTGGAGTTTCGTGTCTCAGAGCGGAATTCTGTCGGTTGCATTAGCTCCAAAATATGGAAATTGGTCTATATGGACCATCATTTTCAGTTCTAGACTTTAAATGTTGACTATAACTCAATTGAGGGGATACGTTGAGTTTCAAGACCAAAGTCTGACTTTGTTAAATATTTGATGATCGAACACTCAGATTTGAACTTCGTCAATTTATTTAGATCTAGGAGGTCGAATTTGGTCTCAAAAGGGTTTGGATAGTGTTTTGTAGGTTCAAGATATGTTTTGATACTTTATAGTAAAATTTGTATTTTACGGATAATTAAAAATATTGGGTCACGGATAACTCGTCTTTTTAGTGATTCTAATGGGTCTAGAATATTGTTTAAACTCAAAATTCATCTATGGTTTGTGGTCATAGGGTCCTAGGTGAGTTTCGAAAGTACAAACAAAAGTTCGGGCCAAGTATGGAAAAAGGAGCCCAACGGCTCGTATATGGAGTGTACGGTTCGTACCTTGGCTTGTGTGAGCCATGTACGACCAGGATAAGGTAATTCAAGATTCTTTCATTGGATGTACAACCCGTACCCCTGGCCATGCATCCATATATAGAAAAAAAATAAATTTTCTAGCTAATTTTAATGAAGGGTATTTCAGGACTTTCACACAGCCCCTAGCTTATATATAATTATTGCTCGACTATTAGCCTTATTTTCATGTTTTAAAAACCTTGTTAATCACATTATAAGATATTTTATCATTGGAAAGATTCAAGTAACAAGTTTCAAAGATTCAAGACTCTTGGTAAGATTTTTAACCAAAACACCTACTATTTATGGGATTCTAAACATAAGTTCATCTTTATCTTTTATGTTCTACAAGAAACAATTTGGAGATTTAAAACCCATACTTCTAAAGAAAAATTGATATTTGTGCTATCAAATTGAACCAGGTTTTCTATTTAATCTTGATATATAGAATCCCCAAGCTATGAGTGACTTGAATTTCATTAGAACTTCCGAAATTTCCACTTTGGTTAGCTTTATAGGAGTAATTGTGGAAACAATTTAGTACTTTCCATATGGGTATTATTTATCAGGATTCTTATTGTAGAATTCATTATTTACTAGATTTTGTGGAGTTGGAGGCACAACGCAAAGGCAAAGTACCCTTTTGATTATTTTCTCATTTTCTTAAGGCAAGTGGTGGCTTGACCCTTTTACAAAGCATTATAGAATCCTTGTTATGTGTTATTTACTTCTAACTGGGAGTAATTGGGATTATTTGGGGATGTCTGTATGGGTGAACTAGGGTCCAGCATGTAAAACCAAGGAATAAAAATGGTAAGTGTTTTCCTTCTTGATTTTTTTATTTGAGTAAGGATTGATGTGACCTTGTGGTTCCTCTGAGATATCTTATATTTCATTGACTCCTTACTTGAGATTGTGCCCATAATATGCCTTGGTTGAATTATTATGTTATTATACTTGATTGATAATCATGCTTGTATAGGGGCTTTATTCCCATGATTCTAAGTTATGGTTGATATTGATTAATTCACAATTTTTGTGCCATATTACTCTTTAATTTTGATACTTCTTTGTTGTTAGGTTCTTGGAACTTGAACCTGTAATTATGACAGTTTAATAATGACATGACACTCGATCTTTTCCAATCATGGGTTGAGGTGGGGAGTTGCTCCATCTTTTTTAGTGTAATATGATAGAATTATCTAGGTATTTCCAGTTGTATCTAATGTGACTAAATGACCTGATCTTTCTAGCGAATTCTAAGGTGAAGTAGTAAATGGCTTAGGGCCCCCATGGGTCCTGACCACACTAGATAATTGCAAGTGTGTACGGTGAGTTGACTATTTATTATGGTAATAATTTGTAAATATTCTTATGATTAAAATGGAAAGTCATTGAATGTGATGAGAAGTGAACAGAAATGCCTTTATGAATGGTGGTTTGAAAGAGACGATGATTATAAATAAGGTCCGTGTTGATGTTAGTCTAAACATCTTAGAACCTATCCTACAAGTCTATTTCTCGATTTCGTCAGACGTACCCTTCCTACCGCTGGTAGACTTGTGAGGTAGGGGTTGATGTGCTTGCTAGACTTGAGTAAGGTATTCATGTTATTCTAAATATTTCAAAACCTATTCTAGAGGTTCATTCCTCGATTGCATCGGATATACCCTTCCTAGCGAGGATGGACTTGGAGGTAGGGACTGATATGGACACTAGACTTGAGTATCGTTCCCTTTATTACCTTGGCCTATTCTAGTTAGTACTTACTTCACAAGTCTGACAATTATTTACATTGAATGTACACTTTCTACTGTAATCATGCTTGGTGAAGTGAGAACTAACGAAGCATTATAGACCCCGCCTATGAGTCTATAGTATGATAAGTAGGATTCACCCTATAAATTTTAAAATGGACCTGGGGAGGGAGGCTTTCCTCTAAAGGGCTAAGGATGAAATACTATACTTAGTATAATTTAGATTGATTTCGGTTTGTTTGTTGATATATTTGTTGTGATGGTTGTAATGGCTCAATTATTTTTGTTTATATAAAGTGAGTGGTTTTATTTAATTATTGATACTTCACTGAGTTCATCGATAATTACTTTTTGACATTTTCCCGACGTGGACTTGAATTCAATTATTGTGGAAACTCTATTTTTTTATTATTTATCCTATTTATAGTGTTTATTACTTCTATCACCATTATGCCCTATATTTATCATTAACTTTCATTATAAACTGTTGGTGTTGTACTGATTTATAGAATGAAGTCTGGAGAATTGTGGTTGGGATGATTGGAGTAGTTGGTGATTCTTCATTGTTTTGTTTTAATGTCAGGATAGAGATACTTGTTGGGTGCCCATTATTAATTTGATACGCACTCCCTTGCTTTTTCTACACTTGTGTAGGTGCAGAGTCTGATGCAGTTTGATCATGTTTCTTCTGCTCAAGTTCGAGGCTCAAGATTTCATAGAGTTGATGTAATTTTTTGTCATCTGGTAGATGACCAAAATATTTTATTCATGTATTCGATTCTACTTGAGGATCATAGACATTTGAGACTTATATATTTCTTTTCAACTATGTATTTCTTATCTTAGAGGCTTGTACAGAGTGACACTAGTTTCTGAGTGGTTTTATATATGGATTTTTCTATTGTGCTTTTTTTTCTTCTCGGTGATTTTCATTTCCTTTTGCATTTACTTTTGTCTAATTGTATAGGCTTACCAATCTAGGTGGTT
>JBDJHY010000049.1:1045494-1067949 GCA_039654485.1 Withania somnifera | reverse complement strand
AAGAAACCATCAAGGATATACGCACAATACAGAAGTTAAAAAAAAAGAGTTAGTTTTCCTAAATGTGACTATAGCCTCCCAAAGATAAGCAATGGATGTCTCCACATCGATTCACAGGATTGTACTAGACATTGGTTTTGTACACTAACACTGACGAACCTAGGCTCTGATACCAACTTGTCATGACTCGATTTTATGGATCATGATGGTACCTACTATACCATCAGTAAGAGAATCAACCTAGTAGTCGAAAGCCGAAGCGGAGGACTACTACATCAATGTGAAAAGAAAAAATGAAATAATCAGAAGGTACAAAATTATGGAAGTTTAAAAAATCAAAATAAATACACAAAATCCGATATTAGTGTCAAACGAACCACTAAGTATAAAAAAAATCAAAAATATCTAATACAATTGTGTCTCCGAGATACATGGAGTAAATAATGGAATATAATAAAGGGGTCATATAAGAAAATAACACAACAAGGGAAGCTAGTTACTCAAATAAGAATCAAGTGAGAAATAGACATGTATAGCTAACTAAATCACATAACAGGATCTCAGGCAATGAAGGAAGATGTACCTAGATTCTTTGCAACAATATATGTAAAAAATAATGAGATAAACAGGAGTAAAAGGAGGTAGGAAGAGAATATGGACGGTATATCGGTAACCTCAAGTAAAAGAGTAAATGATTTAATAAGAGTGTAAGGCACAAAATCCCACATAGCATGAAGTAGAAACTAACTAAAAATAATAACTGAGTAGTAATAGGAATAATAAAGTAAAACAATAAATGCTGATAAGTCCCCCAGATATAAAACACAGCATATATAGAACTATGCTCACCTATAGGCCTCCCATGACGAACTAAGGGTACACAGAAGAAAGCAAGTGCAGAAAGGTAAGTACAATCATATGAAGTAACTAGTACTGCGTACGCATCCCTTCTGGTACCCATAGGCCAGCAGGTAGAACCCATGGTAGGCTAACCTAAATATTCCTGGTATATCACTTCTCCGTCCTATACCCCCCTCCGTGTCAGCCACAACCCGGAGGCAAGGTCCATGGAGATATGTCACCACGTATAATCTCTAACGTCATCATAACCTCACGTCCTAAATCTCAGAACCTTAAGGGACTCAGTAGTCTGGCATCTCATGCTGAATGTCAATAGTCTGATCAAGTCGTCCTCGACAAGTCAAGGCGTACAACCCCTGTATGTCGTAGTATCACCAATAGTCTCAATAGATCGGGTATCCTCAATTTTCTATAAATAGTAGTCCCATAAGTATCAAAAAGTTATACTCACTGTTATACGATGACATACTCAAGTTCCAGCGGCTATACTCACTGTCGAATGGGGTCGATCTTAAGTCCCAACATTTATTAGTCAAATGATATTTCTCGGTGCCAGGATGTAAAGCCTTGACTAAAAGAACTGAAAATAATATTATTGGGTGCTCGATACAAAACTGAGTGTAAAACAGTTAAAAATCCATTTACTTATATTATTATTAAATGTTTCAATTTATCAACTTATATTAATATTCATCATTATTACTCAAATCAACCTCTAGCCTTACGGCTCAATAATCAAGTGGTAATACTGACGCAGCCCCAATACACTCTCATCGGATCTATAGGCCCAACCTATTGTGTCATGAATGCACAACCGATCAAAAAGTATATCTATCAACATATGATCATGTAATATCAACATCTTATGCCCTGCACAGATATCTCTAGTCAATTTCTAAGTCACCAGCATCATATCAATCAGATGCCAAAATATAAATACCTATATGGAACGGATGAAAGAATGGTCAGGGTCACTATATCCACCTAGAGACTCAACCCCATGGAAACTATTTAATACAATCATTAAAACTATAAGCTCAAAGATAGCCCCACGGAGCCTATCTGTCTTCCGACGATAAGCGTTACAAATTCACGAATCTTACTCCGACTAACATCAAAAGATCTTTGAATGATCTGAAACTTACATCAAAGTATCTATATGTTAAAATGAGTCTAATGGTATAATTTATACTAAATTCTGTATTGGGCCAAAAATCGAGCTTGCGGAGTCCACTCGCCAGAACGAAAAATAAACTTTACTATGGGGTCCCCAATGTTACCAGGTACTCGTACTATAAAATTGAGAACAATTCGAGTGCGGAAAGGGCTTCAAAACATCCCGGACAGATTTGACTATAACGGGGTTAAAGATGGGATTTTGGGGAATTAAACGTTGGAATTTTGATATATTATTGATACTAGACGTAGAATATACCTAGGGAATAAGGAATTACGTAGTAATATATGAATTATTTCATGATTTTATCAATCTCATCAATTGGGATTCATTAATGGAGGAAATCAAGCAACTTACGAATTAAAACAAAGAAAACTTACCTAAAACGCGAAGAAAATCGAAGAGCAACGATGAGAAAAATTTTTGTATCCTTGAAATGATGTTTGGGAGAGGCTTTCCGCTGAAAATGGGTTTAAAACATAGTATTTTTGCAAGAAAATCAAGTATGGTGTCGTGCAGGGGTCTTTATGTGACTGAAATTTTACTCATCGCGTCCAAATTGTCACAACCGCGAAGAGTACTTGAAATTTGTCATTGCGATCGTGTCCAAAAGTCTTCGCGATAGCGAAGTGCAATTCCTGCATCAGAAAACAGCAGTTTCTCAAAATTTTCAAACGGGGTTTCGAAAATGAAACGGAGACCAAATTTGAAAAACCATATATGTATTTTATGTGAAAAAACATATTCCGGACTCAATGAAATTGAGAAAATTGACATCAGAGGATGTTTGAGAAAAAAAGACCCCCTACCAAGCCTTAACCTCAACGAGAAAGCTTCTAACTTTTCACATTACGACTCAAATCGAGCACGAACACTTTGGGAAGCATACCAAGGGTCACACTACCTAAGTTCACCATTCCAAAAGCTGATGTAAGCATCAGAATTCTGATCCGACACTCCGAACACCAAATTACCATCCAAAATTTACTTTAGGCTATTAACTTAACTAAAATCCATAATTTGGCAGAAATTGCAAACAAAAACTCCGAAACACAAACTTAAGGTCAATCTTGACTTTATTTGGCATTCTAGAGCTAACAAAACTATCGTCATTTAATTCTGAGCTGTCTTGAAGGAAAGTTGACATTGGTCAATGAGTACTTAGTTTTAGGCTCTAAAACGGGCAATTTGAGATATTTCTCAACCGAGTCTCCAGGGATCAAAAAGACCGGTCCCTGCAAGTCACAATTGATTTGGAAAAACTACCAAAATGCTATAGAATGCAAAATGTCATGCATTTATCAAAAATTACTATGAGGGTCATTACAACCAATAAGGCCCAGAGATGATGTAATGTATGGGAAATGCCAAGAAGACCCGTGAATTATATGATACCTGACCAATGCCAATAAGACCCACGAATCATGTAATATTAGAGGGGAAGGTGCCACTGGACATGGTAATGATGATAACAATGTTAAAGCAAAAAGACTTAAAGTGATATAATGTGCAATCTCTAAAGAACTTACTTCCCCCAAAAGCTTGATATAGAGGCTTGAGTCCTCTTTTGTGGTTTTTTAATGTTGTGGATATTAGCTTGCCTATTGTTGTAATTATCGATTGAGTTATATATGTTACCTTCTAAGTATAGTAGTTGACTTTATTATTATTATTCCTGTCACATTGATTTCTATTCTGAATCGGTCGATGATACCTATTTAATATATATTGCCCTTATACAGACCCCTACCTATAACTTTCTTTTGTTGAGCGCACCGAATGTTCCATAGGATCAGACGTGTCGTTACATCTAGCCAGACGTTAGAGCTTCTATGTTTAGGGTTGTCCATTGTTCTGAATTGAACTCTTAGTCATTTGGTTATTTTGAGATAATTCTTACACTTGTTTATTTTGTTTTGGATGTCCTTGGGCAGTGGTGATGTTCAGGTTCATGGTTATAAATAATGACTAAATGTATTTACTTCCGCACTTAGTAAGTTGTTTGGAGTTTATTTTTGTTAGCAGTTTAAGTTTTTTATAGCTTAAACGATTGGGTTGGGTTAGTTGGTTCTCCTACCTAGAAGGTTAAGTATGGGTACCACTCACGACTCATTTTAGTCATAACAGTTTGATGCATGCATGCTTACACAGATTCTCAAGAAGTGCATTTCATAGTTGTGTATATCACAAGAAGATGTCAGGAAACTTTGTGATCATTTTATTGTTATATATTGATGGTATGATTATTGCTTTTAAAAATATCACATAGATAAATACTTTGAAGAAAATGTTAAGAAAAGAATTTGACATGAAGGATTTGAAAACTAAAAAGAAAATTCTTGGTATAAATATCTCACGAGAAAACGATGTTGTACATATTTCTTAGAAGAGATATATTAAAAGAATTCTTGGGAGATTCAATATGCATATATGCGAACTAGTAAGTGCACTGCTCCTCATTTTCAACTTTCAAAGTTATAAATTCTTCAGTTCGAGGATGAGGACGAGGACGAGCATATACTAAAGGTTTCTTATGTCAATTCAGTCAGTAACAGCATATATCCTATGGTATGTACACGTCCAAATATTTCTTAATTTGTAAGTGCGGTAAGTAGATAAATAGTAAGTCCAGGAAAGAAGCATCGGTTAACTTTCAAGTGGATATTGAGATGTCTCAAGGGAGCTTCTGATGTTGGTCTTACTGTTGAAAAAATGGTCAAGGTATTTCAATTCTTAGTTATGTGGATTTTGACTATTCGAGGGGGTCTTGACAGAAAGAGGTCCACAATTGTATATATCCTTACTCTCATTGACAACTCCGTGAGTTGGAAGTCAATTTTGCTTTCAATTGTCGCTTTGTCTACCAATAGAAGCAGAATACATGGCAGTAACGAAAGTAATGAAAGAAACTATCTATTTGAAAGATTTGGTAATAGAATTCGGTTTGGTTCAACATGAATCAACTCTTAAATGTGATAGCCAAAGTGTTATTTGATTAGAAATCAGAGGTTTCATGAGCGTACTAAGCACATTGATATGTTAGATTCAGTGGCAGAGCTGGAATTTTCACTAAGGGGGTGTCAAAATATAAAGCGGTAAATTCACAAAGAAGTCAAGAGGTATCAATTATACGTATCATATATAAAAAAAGAATTACCTAGCTATACAGTATAATTTTTCAACGAAGAGGTATCAGTTGACACCCCTCAAGTAATTGTGGCTCTGTCACTAATCCGATTCCATTTTATTTGAGATATTATTGAAGGGGGAACTATCAAGGTCGTAAATGTTATCAAAGACAAGAACGTTGCAATGATGTTGACCAAGGTAGTCCCGCTTGCCAAATTTGTCTTCTGCAAAAACTTTGTGGAAATACGCATCAATTGATACAATTCTGAGAGAACAGCTGTTAAGTGGAGGTGGTATGTTCAAAAAGGTTTGATTCTTCTTATTTCTTACAATTGGGCTGCCCAATAAGCTTAAAAGTTTTGGCTTCAGTTGTTTATACGCATGTTCATAATGCAAACCAATGTGGAGATTGAAAGAGTTATTTTGTCAGTGAGAGAGTGGTGAGGCCAACCCATATGGAAGTAAATTTCTTGTATCAATTTACTTGACTAGACATTGAATTTGAAGCCCAAGTTTGACGGAATATAAATTTGGAATTTATTTTTTCGTTTCTTATTTTATGTTTGAAGCCTAAGTTTGGTCATCTATAAAAGAATGATCGATCATTCATCATTGTTCAAACCATCCCAAAGATCATAAGTAAATCCTTGTAAGAATAGAGAATTAATAGAGCACCCTTTCACTGGAATCTCTTGAGCTGATTTCTAATGAATATAGGATCACTTTGATTCAAACCACGTTAAATCTTATCTTCTTTTTTTTACGTTTACGCTAACAAACGATAGTAGATAATAAAACAGCAAGCTTTCTAACACATCCCTTCAAGTAGAGTTGGACAACAAAGATTTAATGATTGTAATAAAAGAAATTCTATAAGAAATAAATTAGCTGTAAAGGAATTAGTTGGCATTTTAGGAGAAGTATCATCATGCAACAATAGTCAAAAAAAGGAGAAAGGGAAAGGCGACAAAAAAACAAGTAGTTCGAAGACCTCTGTTACACTGAGTTGTGACAATATTCGGGATGGTTTCAATCCAATCATTTTAAAGGATCAGTTATTAAAAATACTAGATGACCCATGCCCATGTTCGCTACACTGATGTGCAAAAGAGATCCGACTTTTCAAAAGATATTTTTCTATTTGTTTAAATTGTTTAGGAGGAATAAAAAAAAATGAAACAGCACGGCCAAGATAATTGTCGAGCACAATTATAACACTACATTTTTGAGCTTGCTAGAATGATCTAACAAATACAAGATGTGATTCTACAAGTCAATAAAATCTAGCTAGATTGTAGCAACTATCATGGCAGTGCCTTTTTCATTTGAATATTACCTGAAAAAAGACAAGATCAAGCAATACGCCGTTCCATAACTGTAACAAATTACAGCTTACTTTTTTTTTTCCTTGTCCGGAACTTTGACACTTTTTATTACTGCATTAACAATCTACACAACTCAAATGCACCTTTAGCATCATTTACAATCCAACTTGGAAAGAAATTCTCCAAAGATATCTCCTTCGACAAGGAAATAGAAAAACTAGCTAAGCTATGGGCTATTTTATTCAATCTTCTAGGAATATATATAACATCAACTTGATCCAACATACTTGAGAGCTTCCAAATGTCTTCGCACATCACTTCTATCTCCCATGAAGTCGCCACTCGTTTTTGAATCATATCAACAACATTTTTAGCATCCAATAAAATATTCACATTTTTCCATCCCTTCGCGCATTCAAGAGCTTTCCTCATAGCAGTCACTTCAGCAGTCATGGCTTAAGAAAATTTTTAAGATGGTTTATATTTTCTAAGGTAGTAATTGTTCTAGAGTACTCTGATGCCCATCTTTTTCGAAAGTAGTATTAATTGTATACATATATGTTAAAATATACCAATCATTCATTACTAATGCAACATTCATACCTTTTGAATTCTTGAAAACAAGTACTCAAATACAAATACCTGGCATCATTTTACAATTTATACTGCCTTTCAGGGGTGGCCTTTAAAAAGAAATTGCTAAATACAATTTCAGTATAAAGTGAGTGTTTTTTTGCATTATGAAGTGAAAATACAGTACTGCTCAAAGAAAATATTGGGGATCTTAAACCATAATAGAGCAACATACATGGCATAGGCAATGCACACAACACACGGACATCGTAGCCCCCCATGGAGCATCTCATGTAAGCGGTAAGCCTTGAGAAGTGAAATTACACAATCAAAGATACATGACAAATTTACGATAGTGGTCAAAATAAATTAATACACAGTTGAATAATGAAAAATTAATCTAGCACAAAGAGTAGAAAATGAAAAACCTGTAATGGCTGCACTTTCCTTCCATTCATAATTGAATATCCGCATCCAGGAAAAAGAAGCTACAGAATATGCATGCTTATTTAGTTAATCTAAGGAGTACACTGTCTTATTTCATATTTTCCTCTTACATCTCTTTGGTGATGAAAGTAGCAAGGGGGTATTTTTCAACTATAATGCTGCATATAAAAGGGAATCTAGCAAACAAAGAGGTAAATTGGCTAATAATGTTAGTGTAGTAAGACTGGCACTTCTGATAACTAAAACTTATAAACCTCTACTCACTTGCATCTCATAAAATACAGTTCTTTGACACCAAAAGTCAAGTTTCTTAATTGATGGATGTTATATGGGAGCTGAGTTACGGACAGCATACACTCTACTCTTTTCATACCCCACTTTGTAAAAGTATACCGAATATGTTGTTGTTGAAGTGTGAGTATCAGCAGGAAGGTTGACTGTTGATTCAATACAAGACTCATTTTAAACAAACATTCCTTCTGATCATACAACTTACAAGAGTATCCTTTCCCCATGCTTTACTATCAGGCAACCTCATTATCCATATTAGTAAGTGAACTACGAAATACTGATATAAGAGAATTAGATTGAATTGTCTAATTATATTAACTCTAATCTTTTTATTTAATGTGTTTTAAATGAATTGTCAGTGATCACGAATCTATGTTTCCTCTTAAGTCTGGAATATAGAATCCATTACCTAGCTAATTCATATAGTCAATTTCTTGATATGTAAAAAGTACCCTGTTATTCTCTATGCTTTCAAAGACACAGCCATAAATAAAACATACCAGTAACTCCACATCGAGAAACAGATCAAAACTCCATACACCAGTAACTTTAATTACAGATTTTATCCCAAGCTAACTATACTCGTCCTCCTTATATACCATCTATATGACCAAAGAAGCAAAAAAAGAAACTTAATTGACAATAATAGAGGGTTTCACTGAATCAAACATAGAAACAAAGACGGCGATGAAGAACCCAAATATCAAACAACAACAAAAACTATTAATATGCATAAAATTTTCGAATCATATCCCCATGAAAAAGAAATAATCTAGACAACAGAAAATATATTAAACTCACTCACCACTAAAAGCTTTTCGCTCAACTGACAATAGTCATATTAACTTTGAACGTTTCCAATTTGTGTGGTTCATCTCTAAAATGATGCGAAGAAAAAAAGAAGATGAACAAGGATGAATAATGGAAGTAGAAGAAAATGAGGCAATGCCTACTACAAGAGATCCTAAAATTGAAAATTAAAGCCAAAACTCCAGTAAAAGTGGCAGAACACTGGAATAAGAGCAAATTGAGAACACGAATTACAAAATGTGGCACATTTTGAAGACGTGTTTCTTAATTAGAATAACAAGGACCCGAGAAGCTATGGTAGCTTATTATGTTAACCAATATTATGGTTGGTATGTTCTTTTTTTATCTTTATATTTCTTCAGAATTTCAGTATAAAGAAAATTTAAACACTATTAAGCTTACCTACCTGCAAAGTCCAATAAATGTTAACAATCAAAACATTAGTTACATCTACACACGAACCTAGAAAATATAGACAAATCAATATATTAATTCTAATTCAGTACAATTTCAAATTACCATAAGAAATGATAAATAACGTATAAAATTAACATTTATTCTTAAATCAAACAATGAAAACGTTTCTAAGTGGAGAAAAACTTACAGAATTCACAATTCTGACAAGAGTCTTGAAAGCGGAAGATAAAAGCTGATTTTTTTTGTTTCTGGTAAAGTACTAAGCATGAAACTTGAGGAGGAAAGGGTTTTTCTTTGCTTTTGGTGTCCAATTGATGAAATTTGTATAGAAAATCTTACATAGAGAAGGAAAAAAGGACAGTACATTAGATAGAGACGAGGTCCATTGTCTATGTGGAGACACAGAGCTTCAACCCTTCAGCCATGGTTGAGCTTTGTCGAAGAGGTTTGTATTAGACTGATAAAACAAAAGGTGGAAGAAGAAGGTGGAAACCAGCTGTCCCATGGAATATCAAATTGCCCATTAGAAATAATTGTAATATCAAAAATGTCCTTCGTAGTACAACCAAAGTTTCACTTATTAATTAGTGGAATACTTGCAAAAGAAAATGTAAAACGCTTACGCGATCGTGTGGCTTACATTCTTATAATAGTCACTCTAAATCTTATTCAAGTTCTATGTGTTGACTATGTCTAAAGATATTTTCATAATCAGATCATTCATTAGGTACAATGCTTTCACAATCAAATTATTTATTAGATATTTATAGGGAAATTTTTAATCAATTAATTGATAATCCGATAACGATAGTAACTAACCTATCATCAATTTTTTAAAATTCATTGATAGTGTTTAAAAAATGTTTATACGGTGTATTTAAATCTTACTAAAAAACTTATCACCTTACTTATCAGTAAATATTGTGGTACACATTTCTGAATTCTGGCATGATGCTATCGAGATCCTTTTCTTGTGCATGACTTATGCGCCGAAGAGAACCATATGCAAGTGTCGGCTTCAAAATACAGCTCATTAATGAACTAAAGAAAACCATATGCAAGTGTCGGCTTCAAAATACAGCTCATTAATGAACTAAAGAAAATTGAATTTCAACAGCCAGGGGCCACTTGCCGACACCCTTAATGGCTTGCTACTTTCGCATTTAACCGTCTAGAAAGCAAGGTCCTTCTATGGAAATCTCTGAGACTGATTCTAACTATTGGAGCTTCCGATCAAGCACCACTGTTCAATTATCACGCAAAATATGAACGTGGAATGAAATTGTCCCGGCATTTTCAAGGACAAAGCATGGAAGAATGACCTACATCGAGGCTTTTTGCTTAGAAAATTAAAAAGATAAGCAATTCAGTATAAAAAACAATTATCAATCTCTACTCCAGAAGAATAGAGGATGAAATAAAACGCAAACCATGTGACATTAATGATGTACGATCATGTAATACATGTATAAACAATATCTTCTATCCCCATTTCAGATCAATGAACTTAAATGCCTAATATACATCTGTTGGTGACAATCTGCACGACGCATAACCATGCTATTACAAAAATGGATTATAAGCGGAGATTCTTCAGCCAAGTTTTGTGCTGGTATAAATCTTCAACTAATTCTGAGGACAGTTCAACTTCACCAATGGAAGATATGAACAAGCCCAACCAAAATTCATAAACCAAAGGAAGTCTATTTTACCATGAGATAACCATAGTGTTTGGTTCTATCTTCAATTCTCCATTTATCACTTGACCAGAGGATGCTCTGTCTAAAGTATTGAAGAAATGAACTTCTAACCAGTTAATGCAGATAAAATAAGCTAATCGAGCGCGGCCTTGTTTCTTCGACCTGTAATTGGTTTAGGGAGGCCATCAAAGATTGGCTTAGTAATGGCTGACGTGGAAATTGCTTGAAAATCAGGCTTCAAATTCCACAGGGAAGACAATGTACCGCTATCTGAATCCTGCAAATTCGATGTACTTGATGACTTCCTAACTACGGATGCGCTGTCGTTTAGAAAAGAATCTCCCAAGCCAACAGGAATAGGACTCATTGAACTTGCTTCAGCATCCACTCCAGAAATAGTTCGATTAGCTGACTTGGGTCTCAAAGCTAAGCCCTTCCCGGTGACGGCTGAAAACCAGCCACTGTTGCTGTTATCTTCCTTCAACAGCATTTCAGGAGTACGCGTGAAATCAGTCTCGGACTTTTGACACCTTCTCACTAATTTCTCAAACGATCTATCCGAACAATCGTCTCTGGTGTCTTGTGTTGATAGATGATTGGCAGGAACCCCATTCTCCGACATAAAACCATTAGCTACACTCTTAGATTTTCTCTGAAGACTAAGTGGTGGATTTGAAAGAGGAGAGGAGTTGTAAAATGGGCCATCTTCTAAATAATGTGATCCTCCCTTACGATACACTGCCATTTCAAATCCTTCAGATGCAGCTTTCTGATCTGGCGGTTTAAGACCATAATATCCTTGTAAGCTGCTCATGGCTGGTGAAATTTTTTGTTGGCGAGAGGATTTCAGTTTTAGGGACTGAAATGAATCAAATATATCAGAGTGTCGACGACTTGAAGAGGTCTGCTTTGAGCTGCTAGGTCTACAAGGAAAGAAATCTACAATTAGCCACTATTGCATATCATAGTGTGCAAGGGTAAAATAACCAAGGGACAAGCTTCCGTATATGAAAAGAAGTTTTCACGTTCTTGGCATTGAATAAGCCAAGTAAACTTAAGTCAACTTTGCATGTAGTTACAATCATACAAATACTCATCAGAGGTAAATCAACTTAATTCAATCCCCAAAAGTGTAACTTCAACAGGTCTGTATAACAGTTACTTCTGAAACTTGTAATTTCAAAAGCATGAGCTTCAAACAGAGTTCAGGTTCCTCCTCTAGGCTTAACAATAGACCAGATTTGTGACAAAACCCCTATGACCTCTCATTATCTCATAGCCATAGGCTTTACTTTTTAGTCAATTCGAATTCTGAACCTGAAACTGCATAGAACAAGTTTCTTACATTTTCTCAGGGCCCAAATGCCATCCGACTCTAGCTGTTAGATGACATTCATAGCTTGTTCTTAAGAAGTGTCTGCATGTGGGGCAGTAATTCTCCCCTTGGTATTGGATATTGAGGGAAGAACTAACTGACTTGTGAAGGTGTACGACAAGACAACAGCTACAGATGCAAGAAACTTTTCGTGAGACAACCTAAGTAATTTTATCAATCTTGAAACAAGAAAAAACAAAAGCATTCTTTTTGTGATTGTTCAGAAAATGCATGTTGCAGAGATGAGGATGTTGAGGTGGATGTGTGGGGATACTAGATGCGACAGAACTAGGAATGAGGTTATTTGAGATAAAGTAGAAGTGGCCTTCGTGGTGGACAAGACGAGGAAAGAGAGATTGAGATGGTTTGGACATGTGAAGAAATGAAGTGCAAACGCTCCAGTAAGGAGGTGTTGGATATATTAGATATGAGGAGCGGTAAAGGTAGGCCAAAAAAGTGTTAGGAAGAAGTGATTAGACAGGAGGTTGGGGAAGAAGCGTATTAGAATAGAAGGTCAGTCAGGTAGGAGTGTTTCTTTACTTGGTTAAGACATGTTGAAGTTTGATGTTGTACTAGTCGTAGTATTGAAGTCCCTGATTGTGATATCTATATGGTCTGTCGTTTATTGGGTTTCGACTGTCGCACTATTTTGTTGCTGTTCTTGTTTCTTTCTTGTAGACTTTCAACAGTTTCCTTGTTAGTCGTAATATTTTCTTCACTATTTTCTTTTTCTTTGTACCTGGATTTGCTACACTTCAGCCGAAGACCTTTCAGAAACAACCTCTCTATCTCCCCAAACTACTGATAAGGTCTGCATGCACTCTACCCTCCCCAGAATTCACTTGTGGATCTCACTGGGTATATTGTTGTTGTTACACTTCTTTTGATTGATATGAATCTCTGCTATTTTCTTCAAGACTAAGGACGTGAGAAAATCACATAAAATCATCACATACAAAAACACTTATTACGCACGACTCGTCAATAAAGAGATATAAGTACATCAAGTTGATTCCAAATACTTAAATGAATGAGAAAAAGTACTCATTCATGAACAACTTGGTTTCTTTGCCACTCAAATCTCTAGTTATTTCTAGAGATAGGGTCAAATAATGTTGTTGTACAACTATTTACTACTTTCCGGAAAACAAATTGAACACACAATCTTTGTAGACCAAAATGCAGTAGGAGAGCCATAAGTGCAGATCAATTAGTTCAAGTGTAAGGAAGATCACTTCTAACCTATGTTGCTTGAACCCTTGAAAAATAGGGTCGTTTGTATTTTGGATCCTCCAAACAAAAGATGTTGTTGATTGTGTCGGATTCTCCGAAAGGTATTCATTGTTGGAGGATCCAACATGGTTGCGGCAGTCATTTAAAGGATCCTAGCAACATATGTTCTACCTAAGCTAAATGGATTTGTTAGAAGCTTTTATTTCACAGGGTCCATCAAACAAAACCTAGACCAAGCAAGCCCTATAAAAATTCAGAAGCAAATAATGGTTGACGACAATATACAACATAAGACCAATTAATATATCATTCGAATAGCTAGAGAAGCATAAATATAAAGAATTGACTTGGTCCCCAATCGAAATATTGATCTGTGGACGGATAAAGTACAAAAATAACAGATATGGAGTAAATTCAATTTGGCAAAGTTAACCTCAAAGAACTTGGGTAAGAAACACAAGAACAAAAACTTTAAGGCAGCTCGACTTTGAAAGATATTTTCAAGACCTATCTTACCCAGAGTGCAGTAAAAGTACGTGAGAGCCATGATTAATTTCCCTAATACTTTGTGCAGAGGCTAAAATGCAGCCGGGGACAATTACAAAATAGAGAAAGCATATGGTGACCATATCCGTAACAACATTAAAATAGATTTTATGATAGGAAAGGGTCATGCATAAACGAGTAATACTCGCATCTAAACGGGAAAATACAATCACATACATAAAGTTCATGGAACTCCTATATGAGTGGGCTAGTGGAAAGAAGGTATATGAAAATCCAAAGTGAGCAATACCGTTGTGTGTCTTGACCATTTGATATGGCTGGTGATGGGGGATGCCTCCCAGGTAAGGGTATATGAAGTGTTTTTAGAGCAAACATTTGGAGATCTGATACCAGGCCATTTATCCTTTTAATATCAGCCACCTGACCATATAAAATCATCAGACACTTCCAAGTGCAAAATGATAGAATTAGAGGGTAAACACACAAATTGACAAGTCGGTTTAGCACTTTACTGCTGTCAGAACCAGCCATCCTAACATTTGGTTTCAAAAGGTAAAAGATATTTACTATGGTGTAAGATTGTAGTGAAAAGAAAATTAAGTATAACAGGTTCCCTAGTTTGGGTTCAGTTTTACTTGTGCGATGTACATAACTACCAAAAATAACATTGTCAGATGGAGAGCATAAAGTATTGAATGGAAAAAAAGAAACGTAAATGAAATCAGAGTTACCTCAACGCCGTATCTGATTGCTACACCAGCAAGGGTATCAAATTTGGAAACTGGGTGCTGTATATAATTCAATCCTCCAATACTAGAAGAGGATGACGTCAAATTATAATCCCCATCTCCAATCACTCTCCTTTCCCGATCCATCTACACATTCACATGAAAAGGATGTCAGATCTGGTCCGATGGATGACTCTTTTGCACTTCTTTGCCTTTGCTATTCCAGAATCCCTCTTTTTTTTCCCTTTTCCTTTAAACTATATTATATTGGTTTTGCTACTACTAGTTTAACTCAAATTGCAACTGCAGCCTTGGAAGTTCCCTATATTGCAAAAGAACATCTTTTCTTTGAAAAAACAAAAACAACTTGAAATTAATTTAACGAGGTTGGACTTTAGGGGGAAAATGTGTTATTAATACTCTATTAGCCATGGATATACTAGTTATAATGCATAATAGGGTCTAAATGCAGGTATTTTAATGCTTAATATATTGTAGTTATTGATTACTACTATATTTATAACTTTAATTTTTAATCTTTTTTATTACAACTCTTATTTATAATACAATCAAAATTTTCTAGAGTAGCAATGTTTGTCTAAAAGTTTTATAGTTCGTATGAATAATTTCTCAATGGGTAGTATATGTATATGTCACCATTTTGTCCAAATCCTCCCAAAATCATTTTTTATTTTACTCATTCAAATTCGTTTATTGAGCATAAGTACTAATAATGTTTAAAAAAAATCCTCTAATGACTGATTTAATCATTATTATCATATTGTTGATCGATTTTATCTCTAACAATGGATCTCTTAGCTCCCCATCAACTATAATGTCTGGATCATTCTTGTTTCTCAAGCCTTCTGAGTATTATATCTTATAACTGTCCACATTTCACGCCTTAGCTTCTATCCATCTAATCAAGCTATATTGGTCTTCCTCTTTTTAAGAATCTTCACTAGTTATATGTAATATATATCTTACAAAAAATAAAGAAACACTTACAATCTGTCTAGTTTAATAATGATTATCATAAAAATTTAGTATTTTATTTTATATATAATATATTTTTTACAAAATATTAATATAAAATTTGAGTATATCTATATTAAAGAGTAATTTTACAAAAAGTGTATTGTCATAGTGAATGTCATTATAAATAAAATTTGTTATACAAAAATAAAATATAATATGAAAAATTAAAAATTAATTCTGAAAAAAAAAATAAAAATGTTATAATGAAAATACCATTATAACGAAAAGTCACTACAGAGATTTGATTGTACAAAAAACTTTTTAATTTTATCTATTAAACATTTTAGATATTTGATCGAAATGAATTTCTACCAATTTCCAACCTTAAGATTTTCCTTTGATGAAAACAAAATTTCACAACTCTTGCCTTTCAAAACAAGATATAGAAACATGTTCTTGTGGTTAGGTTGATAACTTAGTAAGGGGTTATTCACTATTGATTATTTTGAATTTGTATATCTTCCGTGGAAAACATTTTAAACTCTATTAATATGCTATTCTTCCTAAAACTAGAAGCATTAGACTAATAAGTTTTTATTATTTCATTTCAAAAGGTTCTTTATTACTTGAAAATTTTCCCCTTGTTGTTAAGTATTGATTTTGCCATGTGTTAGCTTATATGGTGACTAAAGGCTTGTAAAGTCATCTGTCAATCAACAAGAAATCATATATGGTGACTAATCGCTTGCAAAGTCATGTGTCAATCATATGAGTTATATAAATACAGATTGAGAGACAAAAAATAGTAGTGAGAAAAAAAAATTCTTCCCACTTTCCACTTTTAGGCTTTATTTTAGTTTTGTATTATATTTAATTTTATAACACGTTATCAGTACGACACTATGTCAGTTCGAGCAAATATTATAACATGTATAAAAAGTAATATTTTTATTCTATTATAATGTCTAGTATTTGTAAATTAGAATTTGTTGCTCTGGATATGTCAGGAAAAGGCTACATATCATAGGCACTTTATGTCGAACTCCACTTAGATACGATGAGTCCGGCAGACACCATAAATCAGACATCAGTTCAAGATTGAGCCAAGGCAATGATTTCTACCCAGACGAAGGTTTTAAAATGGAATATCTGATAGTTAAAGATCCCCGTACACTGTTTAATAATCTAAAAGATAGATACGACCACCTAAAGTTGGTCGTTCTTCCGCAGGCTCGTCATGAGTGCTTGAATTTGGGGTTGCAAGATTTTAAAGCTATAACTGAATATAATTCTGTCTTATTTAAAATTATTTCACAACGATAGTAATGGGGGGAGAATATCACTGATCACGAGATGCTTGAAAATAAATTCTCCACTTTCCAGCCTCGAGTATGCTCCTACAGCAGCAATATCGAGGTATGGATTTGACAAAGTAATTTGAATTAATCTCATATTGGTTGTTAAACAGCACAACGACCTACTAATGAAAAATCATAAAAGTCGACCCGTTGGATCTGCTTCATTTCTAGAAGTGAAAGAGGCGAACTTTTAATAGCGTGAAAGAGGTCGTGGCCCCAGACGTGGTCATGGCCGTGATCGAAGGAAAAATAATAATTGCGGTAGTTGACTTGTAATAAATAATGACCAACTATCCAAAAGGGATGAGCGGTATGATACGGTACTCAAGAAAAATTCAAAAAATTTATGCCACAAGTGTGGAGGAAAAGGACACTGGTCACGCACTTATCATGCGTCGAAGCGTTTGGTCCAGCTATATCAAGCATCCCTGAAAGAGGAGAAAAATAAAGTAGAGACAAACTTTATCGCTGAAGATAATATTAAACTCATGCAACTTGATATAGCGGATTTCTTTTTCCCAGAAGGAAAAATGGATCAATAGATAAGTGATGAGCCCCCAATAATGTAAATGATTTTAAGTTTTATCGTTGACTTGTATATGTGTATCTCTGTAAGCCTTGTAAATAAATAAAAATTTATGTAAAAGTTTTATTTGATAGTAACTATGTAATATTTACTTTATTTTATTCTTTTATTTTGAAGAAACTATGAATGTAGCTCTCAAGTTTTATTTGGATCAATATTCCATCATGATGATGTCTATATAATTGATAGTGGAACAACCCATGTCATCTTCAAAGCAGTCTGTCATTACCATTTCTTTGAATTGTGCTGAAATAATTCCAATTCATGAAGCAAGTACAGAATGTATGTAAGTTGAGGTCGGTGATACATACCATCAAGGAAAGATACGGCTTGAAGAGCGATGTCAAAATACCCATGGTCCTGTATGAAGATAATGTTGCGTGCATGCTCAATTGAAAAAAGACTTCATCAAAGGAGACAGAAAGAAACACATATCACCAAAGTTGTTTTTCACTCATGATCTATAGAAAAATGGTGATATTGATGTGCAACAAATCCATTCAAGCGATAATCCAACAGATATATTCACCAAGTCTTTACCAACCCCAACTCTGGAGGGGATGGTGCATAAAATTGGGATGCGAAGACTTAATTGCTTGAATCGGGTCTTCATCAGGGGGAGTAAGAATACACACTGTACTCTAAAATTACGTGTTGCAATTTTTTTTTTCTTAACCAAAATTTTTATCCCACAGGGTTTTCCCCTTAAGGTTTTTAATGAGGCAACAATCAATGTGTATTGTAGATAATCATGTATAGATTTTCTTTCACATAGCTATCCAGAGGGAAGTATTGCAAGTGTTAATGATTGTTGTAAAGTGTTGATGTTGCTATGTGTTAGCTAATATGGTGACTAATGACTTACAAAACTATATGTCAATCAATAAGAGTTCATGTATGGTGACAAATGACTTGCAGAACCATGTGCCAACAAACATGATTCTATAAATATAGATTGTGTGACAAAAATAGTACTGAGAAAAAAGAATAAAATTTCTTCTCACTTTTTCTTTTTAGACTTTATTTTAGTTTTATATATATTTAATTATTGATATGTGAATATGATATGTGAATATGTGATAATTCTTCTCCCCCCCAAAAAAAAAAAAAAAAACTTTTCAAGTCGCTAAATATTGATCGGGGATAACTGATAAGAGAAAGGAGGGCCCTTAGCGTATTTTCAAAAGAAAATAAATCAATTCGTTTCCTATATGAACACTTTTTAGAAAAACTCTCAAATTTATCTTTTGCCCTTTAGACAAAGTTGACTTGTAGTTGGAGTCAATTTGAGGTAAAGATAGTGATTAAGGATGTGTTCGGTGGGAGAAATATTTTTAAATATTTTTATATTTTTTACAAAAATGTTTTTTTTTAAAAAAATACGTATTTTAATTTTTTTTAAAAAAATTCAACAATAATACAAAAATAAATTCTACAAATAATCACATTTCATATTTTTGGTGTTATCTTTACCAGTCGAACAAATCTCCTCTTAACTGACTCCTATCCACAAACTCTACCTTCCATAATATTTATGTAAATTTTATATAATGTTTTTGCTTATATATCAAATATATAAAAAAAATAAAAATTCACTTATTCTTTTTTTTTTTTTAAGAATATAGTTTGAAGATAAGCTATGTATATATTAAATTTTTTATAATTAACATTATATTTAGTAGTTAGTTAGAAGGTAAGTAATTCATATATAAAATAAGGAAAAATTATAAAAATAGATCATTTAGACAAAATAATTATATTTACATAGTAAAAAAAATTGAAAATTAACACTCGCATAGCTTAATTTTAATGTGGTATATATGTTTATTCAAGTTTATACAATCTTATACATTTTTATATATTTAACTGTACATAAATTTATAAATCTGTATCAACGTGTAAAAATATAAAAAAACTATATATATACGTTTAATAAATAATTAAATTATATTATTATAAAATATATTTTTTAAATTAATATAATATTTAATTTAAAATTTTTAAAATACATATAACTATTAACTAATACATGTAGTATTTATAAAAAATATATATATTATTTTACATAAAATAAATAAAAAATTAAATACATAATTAAATTCTTATATAATCATTATATAGTATATTATATAAATTTGTCATAACGAATCTATTCTTAATATCTGTATAACTTCTTAATCCATTGGTTTGACCCTAAGTCATACTAATAATTAGTCGTAGGTATAAACAATTTACTTATTTTATACAATAATCTAAAGTCAACAGTAGAAAGAGAGGACAGTTTTTGCTGTGTGTGATTGAATCGTCACCGACAACTTTCCGCGTTCGAACTCGAATCCACGAACCAGCTCCGCGTGTTCAGCTTACTTTATTCTTTCAACAACATGGCTCTTTTTATTTTGAATTAAATATTATTTCCTCTTTTTACTTTTATTTGCTTATTACATGATTAAAAATATTTATTTTTAATAAACAATTTATCACTTAGATTTTTTATTTATCCTTCTTATTAGTATATTTATTTTTAGTCTATTTTTTAAATATTAAATTATTACGCCCCGATAATATCCCCGTCTGTGGCATGGTGCCTAGAACCACGAATTGCCTCAAGCCAACTCATGTTGATGTCATACTAATCATAAACTACAACCAAACTATACATATTGGAAGCTAAAGAAAATAATGGGAAAAGCCCAACGTACTAAGGTTTACATTTAAAATCAATTTCTGACAATCCCAACACTTATTAAACACAACTACCACATTCATTATCTGAAAACCTCTAAAAATAACATGAAACAGTTGGGACAAATCCCTAAACACCTAAAAACTGAAAGTGGAAGTTCAACTAATGAAATAAGCTTGACTTATGTGGCCCTCGAAGCAATGAGGACTCACCAACTCTTTACGTTGCTGGAAACACTGAATGTCTGGTAGTTATGCGTAGGTATCAATATCTGAGTCTATATAATGACAATAATGTAGTGCAAAACGCAGTCAATATATAAGATATACAGGTACACAGGACATATAAATATATGATTATATACATAAATCATAAAAATGAAACATGAGATCATGCTTATAAATGGGTTGATGACAATCATAATTAAGGTTTAAATGAAGTGACATAAAGTAAAGTAAGAAACCAAGAATAAGCATATTAAGGGAGTTTCTTGTAACTGACATCCGTTATGTGAGCTCATAACATCCAACATAATAACCCTATGCTGGAAGAGTTCCTCAATACCTTGCCAGGGTAAGGAGTCTTATAGTCATAATGATTCATCGACAAAGAGACTCTTGGGCTAACCACTTGGGCAAAGGCCTTTAGGTTTATACCTACGCTGGCCTACGGGTCTAGAGTATCACCTCTTAGGTTGAGTAACATTTTTCCCTATACCCTCGGTGCTAAATAATCCTCCCAAAATAATCATAGGTTCATAAGCTCAATAACTTGCAAGAAATCTTATAATTCATATCATATGAGTAGAAAATCATGTCCTTACAAAACTTTACATATTTTGCAAGTTCATAAGATTGTTACTCTATAACAAAATCATGACTCTCATAGTAACATAGACCATGGGTTGAAATATCATTCTTGAACCAAAGTAACTTCACATGAAAATTATAGACTTACAAAAGAGTAACCTTAAACAAGATAGGTAAAGCATGATTATAGATTCTTATTTAAAACTGGGTGTGGGTGTTGCATCCAAAAGCACACGCAAGTGTACGTGGTCGAACGAGTAATATAGTGGCTCTTGCGAGCCGGATTGTTGAACCCTCAGGAACTTATATATAATATTATGACTGTGACCCTAACTCGCAATTTCATGAAACACAATTGTCAACTCATATATCAAACATCAATACGACAGAATTCAAGGGAATCACATTACATTTCCTACTTTTTCCATACAATTTTAGGTTTAGAGGCTAATCATTCATACAAGCAACAAGATAGGACAATCATGTATACTCTATTCCCTAAATGTGCGCTCACTGAAAAAGGATAGTCCACACTCTTTTGAATTACATAAATTCATTATACTGATTTGGAATTTTCTTGCTATGTAAAGCATCAACTCTCACACTCACAAAGACTCACATGCATGCACCCTAAGTACCATATGCTTGCCCATTGTGTCTATCTCTACTAATAAAGCCTGTGTGAAACGAATCAAATATGACTTTAACAGGTTGTAATATTGGCTAAGGGACGGGTAGGCAATTTATGTAATAGTGACTTATACTTCCCTAGCACTTTTCACTTTTTCAATGTTCATCACCCATTGTTTGTTCACTTCATTCTTTCAACCCTCTCCTCAGTTATATTTACCAGTTGTCTCATCATGTCGAGAATGCTTTGATCATTTTTCTTGCTTTTCTTCTTATTTTGTTTTTCAACACTTTCTACATTTTTCACATCACATTCTCTCAGAGAGGGCCTTTTTATCACACAACTTTCTTTTGGTCACTGTTTTACACTTGACCATTCTCTTTCTTCATATTCACCATTTAAAACATCAGTCTTTGCTATAGTGCTAAAGGAAGCAGGGTGCAAAAAACAGGGATTCAACAAAAAGGAACAAGGCAAATTTACGGCTACCAAATAATAAGCTAGAAGTTCAAAAGGGATGACTAATGATATAATAGATCGATAGGATAAAATTTTCAAAACAATTCAAAGAAGTCCTATCATCTTCCAATTAACACAATACTTGTATTTCGCTTCAATGACACTCCGAGAAAGTTCTAGACTACGATGCACTACATGGATAATGTAAGAATCCTCACCTCAATTTGCACATTGGTTCATAAAGTATCACATGAAAACTATATATCACACAAGTATCAATTAGATAGTAAGCCCCCAGTATCCCATGTGTGAAATATCGTAGTTAATGCATTGTTACCCCTCAAACCTGTGTATCTACGCTAACTCTGAGTCAAC
>JBDJHY010000049.1:1020304-1024728 GCA_039654485.1 Withania somnifera | reverse complement strand
TAGTTCAATTGGTCAGAGCACCGCCCTGTCAAGGCGGAAGCTGCGGGTTCGAGCCCCGTCAGTCCCGACGGATCCAAATCCAATAAAAAAAAGATATCAATATATCGCGCCGTTTTCTGTTAAACTGGGTCAAAATAAAACGGAATAATTTCATGCCTAATACGATCCTTTTCTCTTTTTTTTTTCAAGAAAATTATATCATTAAAAAAAAACGAAAAAGGAGTTTAGAACTTAACCCCTTTCCTTTTTCTATTTTGTTTCGATTGTTTGTTTGGTTGATTTCTAAACCCTTTGTAAACAATGGAAGTGGAAGCGGTTAGGTGGTTGTACAAGTAAGGCGGTCGATTATAGAAAAGACAGAATGGAAAAGAATGATAAATAAAAAAAAAAGTATTAGTATTTTAGTATTAAAGTAAAGGAATTCTTTTGATTGAATCCGGGATTCAAGTTTGTATTCGGTGTGTGGATAAAAGATCTGCCTATGTTATACTATTGAATTCTCGACGATGAATCGACTTGACAGTCAGATATTGTTATTCATGATATTGATCCCATTCGCTATCATCGAAATGGAATTGATCCCATTGAATTTACAAGCGAAAGGGTTATCATCTCTATGGGATTAAATCCCGAGTTATTGTGAAGTAAAAAAAAAACCAAACGATGAGATTATGGAAGTAAATATTCTCGCATTTATTGCTACTACACTGTTCGTTCTAGTTCCTACTGCTTTTTTGCTTATAATATACGTAAAAACGGTCAGTCAAGGTGATTAATTTGAATGAAACTCGACTTCTTAGTTCTTATCAATGATTTAAGAAAAAAAATTTCCAAATTCCCGTCTTAGTCTTAAATAAAATGAACGGACTAGAATCAGCAATAGCCTATGAGATCCGATAGTATAGTAGAAAGACTCATCTATGAATCTTTCTACCATACTATCTATTTTTATTATTGTAATGTATAAAGATAGAAACTGAATAGAGATCAATCTACAATTCCCTCGCTAGAATCCAAGACAATAGAATTCCTAAATGAAGATATTTTGATTAATTCCATTTCGAAATTCGAAATGGAATTAAATTACTGAATTAAATATATTCAAAATAATTTCATTATTTAATAATTAATATAATTAAAAAGGCTTTGAAGAACGATCTAGAAAAAAAGTGATACAGTTTGATTTCCCAACGTATCTCTAGAGTCCACTTCTTCCCCATACTACGAGCGAAAGGGAAAATGTAAAGACTACCATTAAAGCAGCCCAAGCGAGACTTACTATATCCATGTGAATTATGTCCCCTATCTCTATGAATATGAAGAAATTATTCCATTATTGTTTCCTAATAATAGTGGAATCACTGGTGCAGAGTCAAAACGGGATTTTGACCCAACGCCCTTGATGAAAGACTCCAATAAATATGAAACGCCCCAATAAATCCACTTAGAACAAGTTCGTATATGATTTCTAGTCGAATCGGTAAAACGAAACTAAATACACAGCCGCGCTTTTCTTTGGAAGTATCAAAGGGAATGTGACCTAATATGTAGTAATAATAAGACCTCTTCGTTTTTTTTTTGTTGCCCTTGATTTTCATTAAGTAAAAGCCAATTATCCATCCAATCGAATATTGATTGAATGCCCGTGCGTTCAGAGACTCTCAGGAGTCTGTCTACTCTGTATACTGTATACAAAGTATCTCCCGCCCCTTCCATAACTATTAATTCGATTCTCCCTCGGGCTATTCAATCTAATTCAAGACCCGGTCAGTAGACTCTACATTAGCAGTGGAAATAAATCGGAAACTCTTGATTTGATATGATAGCACTTCCACTACTATAATCTTTCCGTGAATTCTAAATGCAAGGATTGACAGCACTTTAAAGAACGGAAACCCCAGCTATTTAGAATCAAGAAAGTGTCACGAGTCGCGTACTTTGCTGCAAAAGATTCGGCGAGTTATACCAGCCAAGCAGAATAAGGGATTTCGAGTCTTATCGTTTGTTGAGCAGGCGACACCCAGATTTGAACTGGGGAAAAAGGATTTGCAGTCCCCCACCTTACCGCTCGGCCATGCCGCCAAAACGATCCAAAATAGATGAAAATATTCCCCCTTTGCTTGTTTTGTTTTTGGGGTTACTCAATGTCTTTTTTTTGTACTTCCCTCTGAAATCTCGTTTTTCTTAAATCTTGCCTAAAAGAAATCTGTCCTTTTTTTTTTTTTCTTTTTTTGGAGCGACTCCATTTCTGCAATTGATTTTATAGTATCTCAAAACACACAATATCTTAATCCCTCTCTTTTCTCTTTCTTTTTTTTTCTATTGAAAAAAGAAATGTGTATTTTCAGTCACAAAAGCCAAAATTCAGGCCAAATTGGAACCATTAACTAGTGACTATAAATTCATGACCGACTCTTGGATTTCAATTGGAAAGTGTGTTTCCTAATGATAAATGATAGAAGAAAATCAAAATTGATACCTGTATTGGTTTTTTTCTAGAAAAAAACCAAGACCAATTTCAATTCTCAATTTCAATTATAACAGCAATTATGAGTCTATGTAAACCCCAAACATAAATCGTTTCGGGGCGAGCTTCTAGCTTATCGGTTATCTTATCTGTGTATGGTGCCTCTCTATAGGGAATTTGACGAAAATTGTCATACTGCAATTTAGATTTTCTCTTCAATCTAAATTTTGATAGAGCACGACATGCGCTGTCCCGAATCGAACTATGCAATAAAGGGGGGGTGATGGATATATAGATAGCTATAGCTATATGGGCACGGGTTTACTAAATACAAGCCTTCTTACGCACTTCAATCCTATTCGAAAAATTCTACTAAAAAAAGAAAAAAGGGGTTCTCCGCAATCAGTTTTTGAACACTGGAATCCACCAAAAAGTTAAGTGCTAAAAAAATGAACTTTATGTTGTTATATTGTGTCTGATTCTTATGTCTTTATCTCAGCGAATAGATCAAATCACGACTTTTATTTCTTTTTTTTTTTCTGGTATCCAAGCGGATTGGAATATCATAATAATGATATAAGTTGAATTATTTTTTTTTTATTCTATACAAAACTCCGTAAGTCTAAATGGAATTTATCGCTTCGTTTCCGTTTGTATCCGTCTCTTAGAAATTCCGATTTAATTAAGTATAAAATCATCTTTTTTCCCCCGTTCATACGTATTTCATACATTCCATTTCTATGGAGTTGGGTAAAATTTCATGTGATTCAGTAAACAGAATCTAAATTCCAGCATTCTGCATAGAATCATATGAATCAATGCAGAATGAGAAACGAATGGGATTTTTTGATAAATGGGAAATTCAAAATGCTCGGAGATGGAAATGCGGGAATGTCTACAATACCTGGGTCGAATCAGATACAATTTGAAGGCTTTTGTAGGTTCATTGATCAGGGCTTAACAGAAGAACTTTCTAAGTTTACAAAAATTGAAGATACGGATCAAGAAATTGAATTTCAATTATTTGTGGAAACATATCAATTGGTAGAACCCTTGCTAAAAGAAAGAGATGCTGTATATGAATCATTCACATATTCTTCTGAATTATATGTATCCGCAGGATTAATTTGGAAAAGCCGAGGGGATATGCAGGAACAAACAATTTTTATTGGAAACATTCCTCTAATGAATTCTTTGGGAACTTCTATAGTAAATGGAATATACAGAATTGTCATCAATCAAATATTGCAAAGTCCCGGTATCTATTATCGGTCAGAATTGGGCCATAATGGAATGTCGGTCTATACAGGCACCATAATATCCGATTGGGGAGGAAGATTAGAATTAGAGATTGATAGAAAAGCAAGGATATGGGCTCGTGTGAGTAGGAAACAGAAAGTATCTATTCTAGTTCTATCAGCAGCTATGGGTTCGAATCTACGAGAAATTCTAGAGAATATTTGCTACCCTGAAATTTTCTTGTCTTTCCTGACCAATAAGGAGAAAAAAAAAATTGGATCAAAAGAAAATGCCATTTTGGAGTTTTATCAACAATTTGCTTGTGTAGGCGGAGATCCGGTATTTTCGGAATCCTTATGTAAGGAATTACAAAAGAAATTTTTTCACCAAAGATGTGAATTGGGAAAGATTGGTAGACGAAATATGAACCAGAGACTGAATCTTAATATACCTCAGAACAATACCTTTTTGTTACCACGAGATGTATTGGCAGCTGTCGATCATTTGATTGGACTGAAATTTGGAATGGGTACACTTGACGATATGAATCATTTGAAAAATAAGCGTATTCGGTCTGTAGCGAATCTTTTACAAGATCAATTCGGATTGGCCCTGGTTCGGTTAGAAAATGTGATTAGAGGAACTATATGCGGGGCAATTAGGCATAAATTGATGCCAACTCCTCAAAATTTGGTAACTTCAACTCCATTAACAACCA
>JBDJHY010000049.1:997804-1012804 GCA_039654485.1 Withania somnifera | reverse complement strand
TTTTGGTTCGACCCGTAGTCACATATGAAATAGCGGACGGTATAAATTTAGCACCACTCTTCCCCCAGGATCCGCTGCGGGAAAAGGATAATATGAAATTTCGAGTTGTCAATTATGTCCTTTATGGGAAGGGCAAAGCTGCTCGGGGAATTCCTGATACAAGTATTCAATTAGTTCGGACGTGTTTTGTGTTGAATTGGGACCAAGACAAAAAAAGTTCTTCCGTCGAAGAGGTTTGTGCTTCCTTTGTTGAAGTACGTACAAATGGTCTGATTCGCGATTTCTTAAGAATCAACTTAGTGAAATCCCAAATTTCATATATCAGAAAAAGGAATCATCCGTCAGGTTCAGGATTGATCTCTGATAATGGTTCCGTTCGCACCAATAGCAATCCGTTTTATTCCGTTTTTGGCAAGGCGGGGGTTGAACAATCACTTAGCCAAAATCAAGGAACTATTCGTACGTTGTTGAATAGAAATAAGGAAGGCCAATCGTTGAGAATTTTGTCATCATCTAATTATTTTCGAATGGGTCCATTGAACGATGTAAAATATCACAATGTGATAAAACAATCAATTCCAACTCAAAAAGATTCTCTAACCCCAATTAGGAATTCGTTGGGACCTTTAGGAACAGTCCTTCAAATTGCGAATTTTTATTCATTTTACTATTTAATAACTCATAATCATCTCTCGGTAACTAACTATTTGAAACTTGACAATTTAAAACAGCCTTGTCAAATACTTAAATATTATTTAATGGATGAAAACGGGGAAATTTCGAATCCTGATACAGACAGTAAGATCATTTTGAATCCATTTAATTTGAATTGGTATTTTCTCCATCATAATTATTGTAAGGAAATGTCCCCGAGAATTAGTCTTGGGCAGTTTCTTTGTGAAAATGTATGTATAACCAAAAACGGACCACACCTAAAATCTGGTCAAGTTTTAATTGTTCAAGTCAACTCTGTAGTAATACGATCAGCTAAGCCTTATTTGGCTACTCCTGGAGCAACTGTTCATGGGCATTATGGAGAAATCCTTTACGAAGGGGATACATTAGTTACATTTATATATGAAAAATCGAGATCGGGTGATATAACGCAGGGTCTTCCAAAAGTAGAACAAGTGTTAGAAGTGCGTTCGCTTGATTCAATATCGATGAACCTAGAAAAGAGAGTTGAGGGTTGGAACGCGCGTATAACAAGAATTCTTGGGATTCCCTGGGGATTCTTGATTGGTGCTGAGCTAACTATAGTGCAAAGTCGTATCTCTTTGGTTAATAAGATCCAAAAGGTTTATCGATCGCAGGGGGTGCAGATCCATAATAGGCATCTAGAAATTATTGTACGGCAAATAACATCAAAAGTCTTGGTTTCAGAAGATGGAATGTCTAATATTTTTTTACCCGGCGAACTGATTGGATTGTTACGAGCGGAACGAACGGGGCGCGCTTTGGAAGAAGTGATCTGTTATCGAGCTATCTTATTGGGAATAACGAGAGCATCTCTGAATACTCAAAGTTTTATATCCGAAGCAAGTTTTCAAGAAACCACGCGAGTTTTAGCAAAAGCAGCTCTCCGAGGTCGTATCGATTGGTTGAAAGGCTTGAAGGAAAACGTTGTTCTGGGGGGGATAATACCCGTTGGTACCGGATTCAAAGGATTAGTGCACTGTTCAAGGCAGCATAACACCATTCTTTTGGAAAGACAAAAAGGAAATTTATTCGGGGGGGAAATGAGAGATATTTTCTTACACCACAGAGAATTATTTGACTCTTGCATTTCAACGACTTTCCATGATACATCAGAGCAATTGCTTAGAGGGTTTAATGAGTCCTAGGAGCGGATTCTTTTAACTATTTGTGATCATTTGATTTCTTAATGGTAAGAAAAAAAAAGATAATAATGAATAGAAAGTAATGAATGGCCTGGATCGTGTATCAATTATCAATGGTCAATCTCTGGTAGAAGAGAAGGTTCCCTCGGAACAATTCTTTATTTCAGGGCGCCTCGTCTCTTTTTTTTTTTAAGAGGAAGTGGGGGAGAAATGGCAAGAAGATATTGGAACATCCATTTGGAAGAGATGATGGAAGCAGGAATCCATTTTGGTCATGGTACTCGGAAATGGAATCCTAGAATGGCACCTTATATATCTGCAAAACACAAAGGTATTCATATTACAAATCTGACTCGAACTGCTCGTTTTTTATCAGAAGCTTGTGATTTAGTTTTTGATGCAGCAAGTAGGGGAAAACAATTCTTAATTGTTGGTACTAAAAATAAAGCAGCTGATTCAGTCGCGCGAGCTGCAATAAGGGCTCGGTGTCATTATGTTAATAAAAAATGGCTCGGTGGTATGTTAACGAATTGGTCCACTACAGAAACAAGACTTCACAAGTTCAGGGATTTGAGAACGGAACAAAAAAAAGGGAGACTCGACAGTCTTCCCAAAAGGGATGCCGCTATTTTGAAGAGACAATTATCACGCCTACAAACGTATCTGGGCGGGATTAAATATATTACGAGGGCACCCGATATTGTAATCATCGTCGATCAGCACGAAGAATATACGGCTCTTCGAGAATGTATCACTTTGGGAATTCCAACAATTTGTTTAATCGATACAAATTGTGACCCCGATCTCGCAGATATTTCGATTCCAGCAAACGATGACGCTATAGCTTCAATCCGATTAATTCTTAACAAATTAGTATTCGCAATTTGTGAGGGTCGCTCTAGCTATATACGAAATCGTTGATTAATAATAAGATAAATCAATTTTTTTGGTAACTCCATTGATTTATGGCTGGGGTACTATTCCTGAATCGCACAAAAAAAAATAGACAAAAACTGGTGGATATTATGTAATTAGCAGATATTCAAAATCTACAATTCAAGTAGACAAGTCGAAAAGAAGATGGTTGAATCAAAATAATTCCTTTTAAATTTCTATTTCGGTCAGAGGGCAATATGAATGTTCTATCATGTTCCATCAACACACTAAAGGGGTTATACGATATATCCGGTGTGGAAGTAGGCCAACATTTCTATTGGCAAATAGGCGGGTTCCAAGTCCATGCCCAAGTACTTATTACTTCTTGGGTTGTAATTGCTATCTTATTAGGTTCAGCCTTTATAGCCGTTCGGAATCCACAAACCGTTCCGACTGCCAGTCAAAATTTCTTCGAATATGTCCTTGAATTCATTCGAGACGTGAGCAAAACTCAGATTGGAGAAGAATACGGCCCATGGGTTCCCTTTATTGGAACTATGTTTCTTTTTATTTTTGTTTCGAATTGGTCTGGTGCTCTTTTACCTTGGAAAATCATAGAGTTACCTCATGGGGAGTTAGCCGCACCTACGAATGATATAAATACTACCGTTGCTTTAGCTTTGCTCACGTCAGTAGCATACTTCTATGCGGGTCTTTCCAAAAAGGGATTAGGTTATTTCAGTAAATACATTCAACCGACTCCAATTCTGTTACCCATTAACATTTTAGAAGATTTCACAAAACCCTTATCACTTAGTTTTCGACTTTTCGGCAATATATTAGCCGATGAATTAGTAGTTGTTGTTCTTGTTTCTTTAGTCCCTTTAGTGGTTCCTATACCTGTCATGTTCCTTGGATTATTTACAAGCGGTATTCAAGCTCTTATTTTTGCAACTTTAGCTGCGGCTTATATAGGCGAATCTATGGAGGGACATCATTGACTCGTTTTCGAAATTGTCTTTTTTTGTAGCTTAGAACAAGGCAATGTATGTGTAATTCAAGATAATCGACTTAGGAAACATACATATCCAACCATAAATCTTACAAATACAGAATATACGACCAAGAGTCGTATAAAAAAAATTTTGAAATTGGGGAATTTTAGGAAAGAGATCGAAAGGATCTTTTTCCTAAAATTCCTCTTTGGCCTTATTATATCATCCCCCCCCGCCAATTAATATTTTCTTTATTAATATTTTCTTTATATTGTTTTGTTCATTATTTGTTCATTCAATTCCAATAGCAAATACCAAGAGTGATAATTTGAATAAAAATTCTTAGAGTATCACAGGCGGGTGATTAAAAAAAAGAAAAGAAAGATGCTTTCTAAAATGATTCCCTTTTTAGCTAAAAGGATTCCCTTTTGAGTTTATTTTAGTCAATTCTTCAATTCAACGATTGACCAAAAGAAAATATTAATATAATAAATAATAAATTGCATGACCGTACCTCAATCAAATACTGATATTGAGTTCTATGCAATGATTCGCCCCAATGAATTCGTCTATTTCGAGTGTAGCCATGTTGGATAATGAGAAATAAAAGGAATAGAAAAAAATTCCTAAAAAAAGAGATTCATAAAAAATGGGGTGATTAGGCGAGGGGGATATAATTAGGTATATGGAATCAAATGCCAACTCTTGTGGGTTTTTGGAAAAGGGGTTCTAGAATACGATTGACTTTACGATACGAATACTTTGAATCTAAGATATGAATAGTTGGTTTACGTTCTGGAAGAAAGACATGTATATGGGATATTAGATATTGCTAGTTATATATGAACTAAAGATACATCTAATCCACCCTACTCTTGCGACTATTGTGAATTTCGATAGGGATTCCAATAGAAATTATTCGATTTCGTCTTTGCTTTGACTGGGAATTGAATCAATAAAAATAAAGAGATGAAATAAAGTAAAGAAAACGAACGAAGAATTCAAAAAAGGGTCCCGAAAAAAGAAATGGAAGAACAAAAGTCGTATGGATTCATAAAAATCCTGTGTTGTGCCCGTGGATCGGAACTAAAAACGAGATATCGAAATAGTTTTGATGGTTCAATAATAATATTATTATTCCAATTCGGAGTTCCTAGTTACTTCGGCTGGGTGAATCCCAGTGACGGAATAATTAAGTCATAATTCATTGGACGATTGTATCATTAACGATTTCTTTAGTTTTTGTTTTTCTTTATTTTCATTTTAGTGCGAGGAACTTATCATGAATCCACTGATTTCTGCCGCTTCCGTTATTGCCGCCGGGTTGGCTGTTGGGCTTGCTTCTATTGGACCTGGAGTTGGTCAAGGTACTGCTGCGGGCCAAGCAGTAGAGGGAATTGCGAGACAACCCGAGGCGGAGGGAAAAATACGAGGTACTTTATTGCTTAGTCTGGCTTTTATGGAAGCTTTAACAATTTATGGACTGGTTGTAGCATTAGCGCTTTTATTTGCGAATCCTTTTGTTTAATCCTATAAATAGGAAAGGAAATTGACTTATTTTTTTCTTATTGATTAGATCGGTGTTTCGGGCTTTTTCGAATTCTATCAAGATTTAACTCCTACAATTGGAAGGACTTATTTGAGGATGAGGAATTAAAATAAGCATACCAATTCGCTTTTTTCTTTCCCTTTCTTAGTCTAAAGTAAGGAAAACCCTCTTTTTAAGGGATGTTGCAACAAACGAGGGGTTTTGCAATTGACAGAAGTCCCGGTCCCTAATACTAAATAGTATCCTTCTTAGCGGGAATCCCCAATTTCCAATTCAAAGAAAGGATTTCAAAATCTAATTTTTGACTCTGTGTCGAAATAGGTAAATTACTAATTTTTTTTAGTCTATCTAAAAGAGGAGATCATATGAAAAATGGAACCGATTCTTTCGTTTCTTTGGTTCACTGGCCATTCGCCGGGAGTTTCGGGTTTAATACCGATATTTTAGCAACAAATCCAATAAATCTAAGTGTAGTGCTTGGTGTATTGATCTTTTTTGGAAAGGGAGTGTGTGCGAGTTGTTTATTTCAAGAATAGGCTGGACCCAACCAGCTGCACTTTTTTTTTCGTTATAACTAAGGACCAAAGGGAAAAGGGTGCATGATTCCGCGAATTACTTCTGAATCAATTTCAAATCATATTTAAGAACCATAGCATTTCGTGATTTGTTGGTAAATCTATTTTGATTCTCTATGAATCAAACCAATAATGTGGGACCATTAACATGGTTAAAGCTAAAGTTTGAATTGAAGTCCAGACAAAGCACGGTACTCTTTCTACTACTATGTTTTACTATAGAATAGAAATATTTTCAAAAGGAATAATTAAATAATTAATAAGAATTGGAATTTTTTTTTCGATATAAAACACTCATGTTGATAAAAAGATTTGAGCCTTTTAGTGGTATTGGAAATTTGATTGGAAAATATTGGAAAAATAGGTATTTCAAACAACTCCTTTTTATGCTGAATCGATGACCTATGTATAAAGTAAGAAGAATTCTTTGGATTTGAAGAAAAAAAGAACCAACTTTGCTGACAATTATCTATTTTGATTTGGTCAGAAGAGTCCTCCGAATATTCCGGTCTTGGATTAGGGATCAGTCGCAAGATTCATTTTGGAATATGAATAGAGAAGAGAGAGGATAGGCTCATTACATTAAAAAAAGATATGGGAACCCCCCCCATACATAAGTAGTTGACGTAATTGAGTGTGAGAGCCAAATGAATCGAAAATTTCATGTTTGGTTCGGGAAGGGATCATGGAAGTTTTGAGATGAATGGAAAGATAATCTACTTTCATTAAGTGATTTATTAGATAATCGCAAACTGAGGATCTTGAATAGTATTCGAAATTCAGAAGAACTGCAGGGCGGGGCCGTTGAACGGCTGGAAAAAGCCCGGGCCCGGTTACGGAAAGTCGAAATAGAAGCAGATCAGTTTCGAGTGAACGGATACTCTGAGATAGAACGAGAAAAATTCAATTTGATTAATTCAACTTCTAAGACTTTGGAACAATTAGCAAATTACAAAAATGAAACCATTCATTTTGCACAACAAAGAGCAATTAATCAAGTCCGACAACGGGTTTTCCAACAAGCTTTACAAGGAGCGCTCGGAACTCTGAATAGTTGTTTGAACATGAACAAGGAGTTACATTTACGTACCATTAGTGCCAATATTGGCATGTTTGGGGCGATGAACGAAATAACTGATTAGTCCTCTTACTGTAGGCACATTCTTTTTTTTGGAAGAAAAAAAAAGAATTAAGAAATACTCATGGCAACAATTAAAGCCGACGAAATTAGTAATATTATCCGTGAACGTATTGAGCAATATAATAGAGAAGTAAAGATTGTAAATATTGGTACCGTACTTCAAGTAGGCGACGGCATCGCCCGTATTTATGGTCTTGATGAAGTAATGGCAGGGGAATTAGTAGAATTTGAAGAGGGTACAATAGGCATTGCTCTTAATTTGGAATCAAATAATGTTGGTGTTGTTTTAATGGGTGACGGTTTAATGATACAAGAGGGAAGTTCTGTAAAAGCAACCGGCAAAATTGCTCAGATACCAGTAAGCGAGGCTTATTTAGGTCGTGTTATAAATGCCCTGGCTAAACCTATTGATGGTCGAGGTGAAATTTCAGCTTCTGAATCTCGATTAATCGAATCTCCCGCTCCGGGTATTATTTCGAGACGTTCCGTATATGAGCCTCTTCAAACCGGACTTATTGCTATTGATTCGATGATCCCTATAGGACGCGGGCAGCGAGAATTAATTATTGGGGACCGACAGACCGGTAAAACAGCAGTAGCCACGGATACGATTCTCAACCAACAAGGGCAAAATGTAATATGCGTTTATGTAGCTATTGGGCAAAAAGCATCTTCTGTGGCTCAGGTAGTGAGTACTTTCCAGGAAAGGGGGGCAATGGAATACACTATTGTGGTAGCCGAACCGGCGGATTCCCCCGCTACGTTACAATACCTCGCTCCTTATACGGGCGCAGCTCTGGCTGAATATTTTATGTACCGTGAACGACACACTTTAATCATTTATGATGATCCCTCCAAACAAGCGCAGGCTTATCGACAAATGTCTCTTCTATTACGAAGACCTCCCGGTCGCGAAGCTTATCCCGGAGATGTTTTTTATTTGCATTCACGGCTTTTGGAAAGAGCCGCGAAATTAGGTTCGCAGTTAGGTGAAGGAAGTATGACCGCTTTACCAATAGTGGAGACCCAGTCAGGAGATGTTTCGGCTTATATTCCTACTAATGTAATTTCTATTACAGATGGGCAAATATTCTTATCCGCTGATCTATTCAATGCTGGAATCAGACCCGCTATTAATGTGGGTATTTCTGTCTCTAGAGTAGGATCCGCAGCTCAAATTAAAGCTATGAAACAAGTAGCCGGCAAATTAAAATTGGAATTGGCCCAATTCGCGGAATTAGAAGCCTTTGCACAATTTGCTTCTGATCTCGATAAAGCTACTCAGAACCAATTGGCAAGGGGTCAACGCTTACGTGAGTTGCTCAAACAATCCCAATCAGCCCCTCTCACGGTCGAAGAACAGATAATGACTATTTATACAGGAACGAATGGTTATCTTGATTCATTAGAAATTGGCCAAGTAAGAAAATTTCTCGTTGAGTTACGTACTTACTTAAAAACGAATAAACCTCAGTTCCAAGAAATAATATCTTCTACCAAGATATTCACCGAGGAAGCAGAAGCTCTTTTGCAAGAAGCTATTCAGGAACAAATGGAACGCTTTCTACTTCAGGAACAATTATAAATAAAAAATCATTATCGAATAATAATATATTATTATGGAATAGAATATAGGGAAATGGAAATCAATTGCGTCCAATAGGATTTGAACCTATACCAAAGGTTTAGAAGACCTCTGTCCTATCCATTAGACAATGGACGCCCTTCAGTCCCATTCCAAATTTTTTTTTTCGCATTTTTCTTTCCGATCTCTTCTTCGGAAAGCATAAAGAATATGTGATATAATTTCAGGACTTTCATATTCAATTTGGCGATGCATTAATTAAAGTTTCCTTAATGCATCGCCGAGTTGATATTCTAATTGATATAATTAGAATATGGAGCGGGTAGCGGGAATCGAACCCGCATCGTTAGCTTGGAAGGCTAGGGGTTATAGTCGACGTTGATTCATACTTTTTAAGGCCGCTAATTCAAAACCGAACATGAAACTTTGGGGTCATTCGGCTCCTTTATGGACGATGGATATATTCCCAGATAGAAGCCGGGAGCGAAATAACAAAATTCCACCCATAACATCTATGTCAGCTTTTTTTGTCTGCATGAATTCAAAACAATTCGCTTTATAGATGATCCCTCTAGAAGAGTGGGATTATAACAATCCCAATCTTTCTAGTTACTTCGTTCTCTATTTCTATTTGATAGAATCCTTAGGAAAAGTTTTTTGTTTCCCCCGAGCTAAAGCTAAAATAAAAAAAAAAAATAGAATATGAATATTATGAATATGTTGATGTCTTTAGTAAACTAAAGTTATCATTTAATAGCTATTTTGCTTCAATCTAACCTATAAATAGAAAAAACAAAAATTGAAGATTTAGTTACGATTTGAACTAGACTTTTCTATCTTTATCCATGGATCCTTTACTTATACTTAAAAAATTGGAAGTATTGATCCAATTCAAAAACAAAATTATGTTTCGCAATTTCATAATCCCAATTTTCAATTTCGAATTGACCCTTGGATACAAATCACGAGAACGGATATTTTTCCCCAAATCTTTTATTTTAATTTTAGAGTGAAAGGATTAAAGTTGAATCCTTTTAAGAAATAAAGTTTTTGATTGGAATATCAATTAAACTGAATGACCCCTTAACTATTAAGGGGATTAATTGAACGAATCACACTTTTACCACTAAACTATACCCGCTACAATGCGATTATTGTCTAAAAAAGGGCCTTTTGTCGAACAAGAGAATCGGATATAATCAAGATAGAACAAAAATTCAAAATAATCATGAAATGCAAATTCGAAATTAGAACGTTGACGTCTTTGTCAGGAGTCCTAATGCAATTAGGAAAGGATGAGTTATTTCGTTTAAATAACTAAATTTAATAATTAAAAATTTCATAATTAAAAAAAACTCTTTTGTTGGACGAATTTTGACAGATATGGCTCGACAAAACAACTTAAGTCATAAGACAAAAACAAGTGGATTGTGAAAAAATCCCTAGTTCCATTTTTCCTTTTTTTTCAGTATTTTTTTCCAGTAAAAGGAAAAAAAAAAATGGAAATAAAAAAAAAAAAGAAACGAAAGAATAATAAGAAATGACACTTTGATTCTAATTCTATATCATCATAGGAATGGAAATAGTCCTTCTTTTTCTTGTTCGTTGAATACAATAAAAGAAGTATTTCATTTTTGGGTTTTCAAATCAAATCCAAATAAATCATTTTTGTTTATGTTATGGTTCGCATTTTTTCTATGGTTCGGCGGTATGGTTCATTAGAACAAAAAAAGGCCCGGCTGGGTACTGACCAGGCCAGGCCGTCGAAGTGGAAATAAAAAAGGCCCCGTTGAACGAAATTAAAGAGATATTCTTTTCTTTAGGTTTTTTCTATTTTATCTCTTTCGAATGCTTTCTGTCTTTTAATTTTCTATAAATGATAGAAATGGAATTGCTAATAAAAGTTAGATCTATTTATATAATCGAATACAAAAGACAATAAAAAAAATCTATTCTATAAGCTATATTTTCTATGAGCTGTATAATCAATTTACTTTCTATATGCTCTAGAATATCGAGAATATAGAAAGTAAAGATATAAAATAAAGTAAAGACGGGCTTTTTTCAAGCATTATTTTTTGTGTAATGTAACATAGTAATTATTTTTTTTTTCAATTAGGAGAGATGGCTGAGTGGATTAAAGCGTCGGATTGCTAATCCGGTGTACGAGTTATTCGTACCGAGGGTTCGAATCCCTCTCTTTCCGTTTCGGTCGATTGCTTCGTATCTTTCAAATTCCAATTTAGCGAACACTTTTCCTTTTTTTTTTAATAGTAACAGATGTGTAATCGAGAAAACCCTAAGAACATTGATACGACTAAAGCAAGAAACCCCTTCTTTTTTTTATTCTTCGCGTCCGGGATTACGCCCTGGATCATTAGACAGGAATCCGAAGATGAAGAGAGAAACAAAGAATATCACTACGGTGTAAACAAAGAGTTTGAGAGTAAGCATTACACAATCTCCAAATAAGTTTTTTGGGGAAAAGAAAAAAAAAAGAATAGATTCTCTATTTTTATACTACATATCCGATTTTGACATCAAGAAATGAAGTTCTTTTTAGAATTTCGATTCTAGAATCTATAAATAGAAAAGAGTTTTCAGAAATTCACACAATTCGAATTCAACATTGTGGTTGGCTCTAATATGGTTTCAGCGAAAAAGGGTCATAATCAACAAATCGAAAATGGGGGATCAAAATGGATCGTGGCTCCCCACGAATTTAACTGTTTGAATTGCGGCGAGGGTTCGTTCATATTGTACGACTCATCTGATCTTATTCATTGTTAGAATTTTTTTCTCGAACTCGAATAAATCATGAATTTTTCTAGCCCAATATTAAAGATCTCATCGAAAACTTACAGCAGCTTGCCAAACAAAGGCTAAGAGAAAAAATAGAACAGGTATTACTGGTATAACATCTACAATTGGATTCAAAAAAGCGTAGGCCTCGGGCAATTTGGCGAATAAAAAACTACTCGAATAAAGGGCAGAATTAAGACAGATATACATTAAACTAAAGATATTAAGCATAACAAACCTTTTTTTTTTTTGGAGATAATTGTATTTTGATTGAGTTAGTAATATCTTATTGATATAAGATAAAAAGGAAGAAAAGAAAGTAAGGTAGACAAAAAAATACTTCTTGGAACCCAACCAATCAAAACCCAAAGCCTTCTATTCTCGTGTGAGAATTGAAGAAATCATACTTTCATACAATATCTTAATTTAATTCTATGTAATGATCAAGAAATTCAGTTTGATTTTACACCTACACGTGTCACAACCCTAAACTAAAACAATAATCGAATTTTAGGGCTTGGACTGGAATTGACGAACAACCAATACTACGGTTTATTAGTACCGAATAGAAATTGAAATGGGGCGTCGCCAAGTGGTAAGGCAACGGGTTTTGGTCCCGGTATTCGGAGGTTCGAATCCTTCCGTCCCAGGCCCGACAGAATTAAAAAAAAAAGAATTCCCCTCTTTGAGCAACTCTATTAAGTATAATTTTTGAAAAAATGTACGTCTTTATTTTTTTTTTGTAATTCTGATTTGATCTTTCATTTCAGGATTACGGATGAAAGACTAACAATCTAAATATTCCCTTCATATACAAGGAAAAAAGACTGTGCTGTGTATAGACTGAAGCAATGACTATTCATGATTCCATAATGGAATCAATTACATACCAGTTCCAAACTAGAGAAATGTTATGGTAAAACTTCGTTTGAAACGATGTGGTAGAAAGCAACGTGCGACTTGAAGGACATGATCCGCTGTGGATTTGCATCCACCATTTTCGATTTTATATAAATAGGCTCTTGGCTCGACATTCTTTCTTCTGTTCTATTAGAATCCCCACCTTTTGGTGGGTGGTAATGTAACTAGGACAGGATGGAGCTCGAGTAAAAGTATTTCTTTATTTCTCAGGGGCAAGGGTCTAGGGTTAATACCAATTAATAAGTTGGAAAAAACTTCGTAAGTAAATTTCGATTTTGATATAGAAATCGAAAGGATCTGATTCGAGCAATTTAGAAATCCAAAAGCAAGGGGAAATTTTGTTGGAATTGGGAAAACTCTTTCCATCAAAAGTTTATTCCGTAGGAATCAATTGTTCGTATGATTCTTTGATAGAAAGAAATCAAAAAGGGGTGTGTTGCTGCCATTTTTTCAAAATTTCAAACTAAAAAACATTAAAGATCGCCGAAGTAATGTCTAAACCCAATGATTCAAAGCAAAGAGAAAGGGTCCTGGAACAAGGAAATACCATTTTCAATTGTCTCAACAATTCGATCAGAATGAAAAATCCAAAAATCGCTTCGATTCGAAACGAGACAAACAAAAAAGAGGCTTGAGACCACTCAAAAAAGGAAATGCCTAAGGATTTTCGTTTGGGCTTTGAAACTTATCCAACTTGAGTTATGAGAGTAGGAATGCTTTTTTGTTTCTTTTTCATTTTTCAAAAGAAACAAAAAAAAAAGAAGGGCTTAAATCTCTAATTGATTTGATTATTTTATAGATCTATTTTCCATTCTAATTCTATACATAGACATAACTATCACTTCTAACCATTTTTTTTTCTCGAGCCGTACGAGGAGAAAACTTCTTATACGTTTCTAGGGGGGGTATTGTTCATCTATATCTATCCCAATGAGCCGTTTATCGAATCGTTGCAATTGATGGTCGATCCCGAAGAGAAGGAAGAGATCTTCAGAAAGTGGGTTTTTATGATCCGATAAATAATCAAACCCATTTAAATGTTCCCGCTATTCTATATTTCCTTGTCAAGGGCGCCCAACCTACAGGAACCGTTCATGATATTTCAAAGAAAGCGGGGGTTTTTACAGAACTTAGTCTGAATCAAATTCAATTCTATTAAGGAATAGAACAAAAAAAGAGGGTGTGGAGGAGTCTTATATAGTTTTGTAGAATTTTTTCTTTACTATCCCCCCTTTTTGTTCTATTCATACCTCTTTCTTTTCGGTTTTTTTCAAGTATTTATCTAAAAAAGTATTCCTAAAGTTTTTTATTTATCTAATTCTTTCTATTTATTAATATATAAAATTTGATTTGTTATTTGAATTTGAATTCAATTTAATAAATAAAGAATTAACTCTTTTTGTTTTAAATAAAGAATTAACTCTTTTTGTTTTCGGCATTTTCTTTTTTTTTTTTTAGTATTTTCTCAATCTTGATATTCAATCTCATATTGACAATAGTGTATTGAACAAATATAATTCGATCGTGTAAAAATGAACCCATTTATCTCCGTCCTAGAGGTTTTTTTCTTTTTATGTTCAGAATCAATTCGAAATTTTTTGATTCGAGTTCTTGCTAGTTTAATATTTTGATTCCATTGTGAAATTGAATTTCGTTTATTTATTTTTATTCCGATTCTATCTACCCATTCGAATTCTTTGGGTTGCTAACTCAACGGTAGAGTACTCGGCTTTTAAGTACGGCTAGCATCTTTTACACATTTCTATGAAGCAAGGGATTCGTCCAAATCTTCGGGAGAGTTTGTAAGACCACGACTGATCCTGAAAGGAATGAATGGAAAAAACAGCATGTCGTATCAATGGATAATTTTGAGAATATTTTATTCTTGTTCAATTGACACAAAACCAAGTTTGAATTCTTGGCGCGGAACAAAAGCAATTTCATGAAAAGTTGGGTCGAGTGAATAAATGGATAGAGCCCTAGGGTTCTAATTATAGGGAAACAAAAAGTAACGAGCTTCGGTTCTTAATTTGAATGATTATCCGATCTAATTAAACGTTAAAAAGATATTAGTTCCTAACGCGGGGAAAGGGTTTCCCATGAGTGGATTATCGATTTATTTAATGAGTCCTAAGTATTCGTGAATCCCTATTATGGGTTGTAGATGAATGTGTAGAAGAAGCAGTATATTGATAAAGATAGTTGTTTTTTCCAAAATCAAAAGAGCGATTGGAGTGAAAAAATAAAGGGTTTCTAACCACGTTGTTATCGTATAACAAACATAAACCAATTCAATTAACTGGCAATGAGAGGATAGAGAATCCGGTGATGAGTCGACCCGTTTTCAAGGTATCTACTTTTTTTACTACAATACTTTGTTTTCACCGTATCGCACTATGTATCGTTTGATCGCCCACTAAATCCCTTACCTTTGTTTTTAATCGAATTTCAAATGGAGGAATTTCAAGTATATTTAGAACTAGATAGATCTCAACAACACGACTTCCTATACCCACTTCTTTTTCGGGAGTATATTTATGCACTTGCTTATGATCATGGTTTAAATAGCTCGATGATTTCATTGGAAAGTGGGGGTTATGACAATAAATCTAGTTCACTAAGTGTGAAACGGTTAATTACTCGAATGTCTCAACAGATTAATTTGAGTATTGCTGCTAATGACTCTAACCAAAATCCAATTTTTGGGCACAACAA
>JBDJHY010000049.1:969743-987537 GCA_039654485.1 Withania somnifera | reverse complement strand
ACAATATCATTCTTATTAATGATTATGACGAATTTGAACAGACAATAGACCGAGTTAATCGAAAATCATTTTCAAGAGAAGAAGTAGGGTCTTTATTTACAGAACACGAACGAGAACAAATCGATTCAGAAGAACGAATCCAAATTATAAAATTTTTATTCGATGCAGTTATAACCGATCCCAATGATCAAAAAATTCGAAAAAATTCGATAAAAGAAATTAGTAAAAGAGTTCCCCGGTGGTCATACAAATTAATCGATAACTTAGACCAAGAGCTGGGAGAATACGACGAAAATGTAAGAGGGGAGCATGCATTTCGTTCACGAAAAGCCAAACGTTTAGTGGTTTCTGTTGATCACCAGACAAAAGAGGATGTGACTTTGCCACGTTATTTAGAACAATCGGATTTTCGTCGATATATAATCAAAGGTTCCATGCGCGCACAAAGACGTAAAACCTTTATTTGTAAACCGGTTCAAGCAAATGCCCATTCCCCTCTTTTTTTGGACAGAATAGACAAACCCTTTTATTTGTCTTTTGATATTTCCGGGCTAATGAAAGTAATTTTTAGAAATTGGATATGGAAAAATAACGACCAAAACCTTTCTGATTATACAACCGAAAGGCCAAGAAAATTGGATAAAAAAACAAAAAAGAAGCCCAAAAAAGAAAGATACACAAGACAAGAAAAGGTACGTATAAAACAAGCAGAGGGTTGGGATAAGCGTTTCCTTACTCGAGTACTAAGAAGCTCTATGTTAGTAATCCAATCGATTTTTAGAAAATATATTCTATTACCTTCATTGATAATAGCTAAAAATTTGGTTCGCATACTATTATTCCAAGATCCCGAGTGGTCGGAGGATTTTAAGGATTGGAGTCGGGAAATTTATGTTAAATGCACTTATAGTGGTGTTAATTTATCTGAAACAGAATTTCCGAAAAACTGGTTAACAGAAGGTATTCAGATAAAGATACTATTCCCTTTTCGCCTGAAACCCTGGCACAGATCTAAGATACAATCCCCTCATAAAGATGCAAAAAGTGAAGCTGATTTTTGTTTTTTAACGGCTTTGGGATTGGAAACTGAAATGCCCTTTGGTTCTCCCCGAAAACGACGTTCGTTTTTTGAACCCATTTTTAAAGAACTAAAAAAAAAAATTATAAAATTGAAAACTAAGTCTTTTATAGTTTTAAGGGGTTTCAAAGAAGGAAAAATAAAAGAACTTTCAAAAATAAGCTTGAGAGAAATCGATGAATTGGGTGAAACTCAAAAAAATTCGATACTCAGTAATCAGAAGATTCACGAATCGTCTATTGAAATTCCATCTATGGATTGGCCAAATTTATCCCGGACCGAAAAAAAAATGACAGATCTGACTAATAGAACAAGCAGAATACGAAATCAAATATATAAAATTACAAAAGAAAATAAAAAAGTATCGCTAACTCAAGAAACAAATATTAGTTCGAACAAAAGAACTTATTCTGCTAAAATATTAGACTCATCAAAAAAGATTTGGCAGATATTCAAAAAAAGAAATACTCGATTAACCCGTAAATCCTATTTTTATCTAAATTTTTTTATTGAAAAGCTATACAGAAATTTTTTTCTATCTACCCTTACTATTCCAAGAATCAATGCAAAACCTTTTAGTGAATCAACAAGAAAAAAAATGAAAATTATTGAGAAAAACATCCACAATAATGAAGAAAATCCGGAAATAATTAATAAAACAAATCAAAATCGAATTCACTTTATTTCGACTGTGAAAAAATCACTTTCGAAGATTAGTAATAAGAATTCAAAGATTTCTTGTAATTTATCGTCTTTTTCACAATCCCAAGCGTATGTATTTTACAAATTGTTCCAAGCCCCAATTTTTAACTTTTCTAATTTAGGACCTGTTCTTCAATATCAGGGAACATCTCGATTTCTTAAGAATGAAATAAAGGATTTTTTTGAAAAACACGGAATATTTAATTACCAATTAAGACATAAACCTTTTTGGAATTTTGGAAAGAATCCATGGAAAAACTGGTTAAGCGGTCATTCTCAATATGATTTCTCTCGGATTAAATGGGATGGATTAGTACGACAAGAATGGCGAAATAAAGCCAATCAACACCGTATGGCTCAAAATAAAAATTTAACTAAAAGAGATTCATATGAAAAAAACGGATTAACTCATTGCGAAAAAGAACATTTTTTTGAAGCAGACTCATTACGTAATCAAAAATCGAATTTTAAAAAACACTATAGATATGATCTTTTAGCATATAAATTGATTAATTTTGAAGATAAGAAAGACTCATATATTGATAGATTACTAGGCCAAGTAAATAATAAAGAAGAGTATTATTATAATTACAATATAAAGAAAGGAAAATTATTTGCTATGCTGGGAGGTATCTTTATCAATAATTATCTACGAGAAGATGATATTATGGATATGGAAAAATTCTTGTATAGAAAATATTTTGATTGGAAAATTATTACTTTTTGTCGTAGAAATAAGGTCAATATTGAAGCCTGGGTTGATATGGATACTGGTACCAGCAGTAATCAAAATACTAAGATTGGGTCCGATAATTATAAAAAAATTGATGCAATTAATAAAAGAGGCCCCTTTTATCTTACAATTCATCAAGATGAAGAAATTAACCCATCCAACCAAAAAAGAACACTTTTTGATTGGATGGGAATGAATGAAGAAGTACTAAGTTGTCCTATATCAAACCTGGAGCCTTGGTTCTTTCCAGAATTTGTGCTACTTTTTAATGCATATAGAAGCAAACCATGGATCATACCAATCAAATTACTTCTTTTCAATTTTCATGGAAATGGTAAGAAAATTCTAACCGGAAAGAACCAAGCGGATCTTTTTATATCATCCACTCAAAAAGACTATCTTGAATTATCGAATCAAAGGAAAGAAGAAAAAGAACTCGCAGACCCAGGAAATCCGGGATCGGATGCCCAAAAGCAAGTAAGTCTTGGATCAGTTCTCTCAAACCAAGAAAAAGATGTTGAAGAAAATTATACGAGATCGGACATGAAAAAACGTATAAAGAAAAAGCAATACAAGAGAGAAACAGAAGCACAGCTTGATTTCTTCCTAAAAAAATATTTGTGTTTGCAGTTGAGATGGAGAGGTACTGTTTCTTTCAGGGAAAAAATACTCAATGATATGAAAGTCTATTGTCACCTGGTTCGACTGATAAATCCTAGCGACGTTACTATAGCCTCTATTCAAGGAGGAGAAATTAGTTTGTCTATTTTGATCACTAAGAAGGATTTCGCTCTTAGAGAATTGACGAAAGGGGGAATGCTTATTATTGAACCCCGTCGTTTGTCTGTAAAAAATGATGGCCAATTTTTTATATATCAAATCGTAGGTATTTCATTGGTTCATAAGAATAAGCACAAAATTACTAAAAGATACCGCGAAAAAGGCTATGTTGATAAAAAAAATTTTGATGAATTCATTGCAAAACATCAAAAAATGACTGGAAATAGAAACAAAAATCATTATGATTTGCTTGTTCCTGAAAATATTTTATTCCCTAAACGTCGTAGAGAATTAAGAACTCTAATTTGTTTCAATTCGAAGAATCAAAACGGTATGCAGAGAAATCCAGTATTTTGTACTAACGGAAAAATCGGGGGTCACATTTTGGATAAAAACAAAGATCTTTCTAGAGAGAAAAATCAACTAATTAAATTAAAGTTCTTTATTTGGCCCAATTCTCGATTAGAAGATTTAATTTGTATGAATCGATATTGGTTTAGTACCAATAATGGGAGTCGTTTCAGTATGGTAAGGATACATATGTATCCACGATTGAAAATTCGTTAATAGTGTACTTTTCCTATCTATCATGTCCCATGTTTGGGATATGAAAACAAAGAAATGGATACATGTCTTATCTTCCATTCCAGTCTGATACAAGATACCAATTAAATCGCGTACATATTAATTAGATCCATAAATGAATTAAGAAGCTATTTTTTTTTTAGGTCCAATTTTTCTCTTTTGGAGAAATATACCATCCTTTTGGATCCCTAAAAAAATTGAAAATTGGATTGATTATTGATATTGATTTTCTAGCAAGTTCATAACGAACTTAAGATGATTGTGTATATCAAATTCAAGTAACTAGTATTATTATTACTGATCAGTAAAATTCATCTTAAAAAAAGGAGGGTGAGGGGGTTTCGTTTTATGGTAAAAAAGTCATTCGTCTCAGTTATGGTTCAAGAAAAAAAAGAAGAAAAATGTGGATCGGTTGAATTTCAAGTATTCCGTTTCACTAATAAGATACGGAGACTTACTTCAAATTTAGAATTGCACAGAAAAGACTATTTATCTCAAAGGGGTCTACGGAAAATTTTGGAAAAACGCCAACGTCTGCTAGCTTATTTGTCAAAGAAAAATAGAGTACGTTATAAAGAATTAATTAGTAAGTTGAATATTCGGGAGTCCAAAAATCGTTAATTAAAAAAAAAATTCGAATTATTTGATTTTGAATCTTGATGAACTTCTTGTTGTTTTCAACAATTCATGTAAGAATGAATCGAGGAAAAACCTATGAGTATACTAGCTACAGAAAAAGAATTTATGATAGTCAATATGGGACCTCACCACCCATCAATGCACGGTGTTCTTCGTCTCATCGTTACTCTAGATGGTGAAGATGTTATTGACTGTGAACCAATATTGGGTTATTTACACCGAGGGATGGAAAAAATTGCGGAAAACCGAACAATTATACAATATCTGCCTTATGTAACCCGTTGGGATTATTTAGCTACTATGTTCACCGAAGCAATAACTGTAAATGGACCCGAACTGTTGGGAAATATTCAAGTGCCCAAAAGGGCGAGCTATATCAGAGTCATTATGTTGGAGTTGAGTCGTATCGCTTCCCATCTGTTATGGCTTGGCCCTTTTATGGCGGATATTGGCGCACAGACTCCTTTCTTCTATATTTTCAGAGAAAGAGAATTAGTATATGATCTGTTCGAAGCTGCCACCGGTATGAGGATGATGCATAATTATTTTCGTATCGGAGGAATAGCAGCTGATTTACCTCATGGTTGGATAGATAAATGTTTGGATTTCTGCGATTATTTTTTAACGGGGGTTGCTGAATATCAAAAACTTATTACGCGAAACCCTATTTTTTTAGAACGAGTTGAAGGAGTAGGCATTCTTGGTGGAGAAGAAGCAATAAATTGGGGTTTATCCGGACCAATGCTACGAGCGTCTGGAATAGAATGGGATCTTCGTAAAGTTGATCATTATGAGTGTTATGACGAATTTGATTGGGAAGTCCAGTGGCAAAAAGAAGGAGATTCATTAGCTCGTTATTTAGTCCGAATCGGTGAAATGACGGAATCTGTAAAGATTGTTCAACAGGCTTTAGAAGGAATTCCGGGAGGACCCTATGAAAATTTAGAAATCCGATGTTTTGATAGAGAAAAGGATCCAGAAGGGAATAATTTTGAGGATCGATTCATTAGTAAAAAGCCTTCTCCCACCTTTGAATTGACGAAACAAGAACTTTATGTGAGAGTAGAAGCCCCAAAAGGAGAATTGGGAATTTTTCTGATAGGAGATCAAAGTGGTTTTCCTTGGAGATGGAAAATTCGCCCACCGGGTTTTATCAATTTGCAAATTCTTCCTCAGTTAGTTAAAAGAATGAAATTGGCTGATATTATGACAATATTAGGTAGTATAGATATCATTATGGGGGAAGTTGATCGTTGAAATGATAATTGATACAACAGAAGTACAAGATATCAATTCTTTTTCCAGATTGGAATCCCCTCAAGAGGTCTATGGGATCGTGTGGGTGCTTGCGCCTATTTCGACTCCTGTAGTAGCAATCACAATAGGTGTCCTAGTAATTGTGTGGTTAGAAAGAGAAATATCTGCAGGAATACAACAACGTATTGGGCCTGAATACGCCAGTCCCTTGGGAATTCTTCAAGCTTTAGCAGATGGAACAAAACTACTTTTCAAAGAAAACCTTCTTCCATCTAGAGGAAATAGTAGTTTATTCAGTATTGGACCATCTATAGCAGTCATAGCAATTCTCCTAAGTTATTCAGTAATTCCTTTTAGTTATAACTTTGTTTTAGCTGACCTGAATATCGGTATTTTTTTATGGATTGCCATTTCAAGTATTGCCCCCATTGGACTTCTTATGTCAGGATATGGATCAAATAATAAGTATTCCTTTTTAGGTGGTCTGCGAGCTGCTGCTCAATCGATTAGTTATGAAATACCATTAACTTTATGTGTTTTATCAATCTCTCTACGTGCGATTCGCTAAAACCTAAGCTTTTAGTTTTCCTATTGTTTTTTTTTTCGTTCGAGAAAAAAAAAAGAACTTGAATAGAAATATTCCGTTTTTTATTCATTTATTTATTCTTTAGATTAATAAATTAGGTTAATAAACGAAATTTGATAGTTATATATGAGTGAAAGAAAACAACGTTCAAATTCGCAGTACAAGTGGCTTAAGTCTCATTTCCTATGTACAAGCGTTAAGGGGAAGTAAACAAAAGTCAAAGTGGAGGAAGCCCCTTACCCCAAGATTGGTTGATTGGTCAACCTAGCTTGAAGCGGGCTCAAAAGACCAACCCTATGGAATTTTCATTAGTGTTTGTATGTATTACAATAGATATATATTACGGGGGTTGAAAACAAAAAATGGGTGGATAGGAAGGAACACCAAAATACGCACAACGGGTTAGTAATGTAGATTATGTCAATTATCTAAAAGGATACTTCTGCATAACATAAAAAGAATCGTAAATGGGGCTTTAAGTTGGTAGAAATGATCAGGCAGTACTCCCCACACCACAATTCCGATCCAGAGTATGCTCCTATCCGCCAGTTAAAGAAATAACTATCAGGAACGAAATAATCCTTTACCCCTTTTTTAAGCACCCTTTTCTCTCAGAAAGAAGAAGAGGAACAAAAAAAATAGAAAAAATACAATTACAATAGAAAACGATCCTTTTAATCCTTTTATTCTTTCTTTCATATATTGATAGAAATCAAATTCGTGTCATGATTCATGAACTAGTGTAATGTCTAATTCTTTTTCGTAATCGAAACTAAAAGGATGGGTTGAAATATCTATTGATATTTTTACAAGGAGTATTTTATTGAAGGGTTGATTAAGTTATTACTCAACACAGCAAAATTGAAATTCTTAAAGGATGAGATTAATTCCGAAATACTGTTTTTTTATCCTTAGAGCAGACAGAATTCCTGTGGTATAATTGGGGATCCGCCGCTAGATTTTGATTTTGACTTTCTCTATCCTATAACCATATCAAGATAACTAATACTGGTCCGGTCCTTACATTTATTTGTGGCCCTGAGGAGCCGTATGAGGTGAAAATCTCATGTACGGTTTTGTAATAGCGATGGGAACCGTAATGTTACCGCCGACTATGATTATCTAACAGTTCAAGTACAGTTGATATAGTTGGGGCACAATCAAAATATGGTTTTTGGGGGTGGAATTTGTGGCGTCAACCTATAGGTTTTATCGTTTTTCTAATTTCTTCCCTAGCGGAATGCGAGAGATTACCTTTTGATTTACCAGAAGCAGAAGAAGAACTAGTAGCAGGTTATCAAACCGAATATTCAGGAATCAAATTTGGTTTATTTTACGTTGCTTCCTATCTAAATCTATTAGTTTCCTCATTATTTCTAACAGTTCTTTACTTAGGGGGTTGGAATCTTTCCATTCCATACATATTTGTTCCTGAGCTATTTGAAATAAATAAAGCGGATGGAATCTTTGGAACGACAATTGGTATCTTTATTACATTAGCTAAAACTTATTTGTTCTTGTTCGTTCCGATTACAACAAGGTGGACTTTACCGAGACTAAGAATGGACCAACTATTAAATCTTGGCTGGAAATTTCTTTTACCTATTTCTCTCGGTAATCTATTATTAACAACTTCTTCCCAACTCCTTTCGCTATAAAGAAAAAAGAAATAAAATATTCACTACTTGTCTCAAACAAGAGAAAGAAACTCAAATTATTCATAGATATTCACGATATGTTCCCTATGGTAACTGGTTTCATGAATTATGGTCAACAAACAATACGAGCTGCAAGGTACATTGGTCAAAGTTTCATGATTACTTTATCCCAAGCAAATCGTTTACCTGTAACTATTCAATATCCTTATGAAAAATTAATCACATCGGAGCGTTTTCGCGGTCGAATCCATTTTGAATTTGATAAATGTATTGCTTGTGAAGTATGCGTTCGCGTATGTCCTATAGATCTGCCTGTTGTTGATTGGAAATTTGAAACAGATATTCGAAAGAAACGATTGCTTAATTACAGTATTGATTTTGGAATTTGTATTTTTTGTGGTAACTGCGTTGAGTATTGTCCAACAAATTGTTTATCAATGACTGAAGAATATGAACTTGCTACTTACGACCGTCACGAATTGAATTATAATCAAATTGCTTTAGGTCGGTTACCAATGTCAGTCATTGACGATTTTACAATTCGAACAGTGTTGAATTCGCCTCAAAGAAAAAATGGAAAAAATGACTAAACCCTTTAATTTCGAATTACTAAGGCTCCATTTTGGTCTATTTGGTATAAAGGAATAAGGTTTTTTCTTTGCTTGGTCAATAACTCCAAATCCCAACTATTGATTGGTTGATGAGAAGGACAACTTAATTTGTATTGAAATAATATATAGACCGAAGCTTTTTCGAACTATATATATATAGCTTCAATTATATATATAGCTTCAATTTCAAATTGCCATTTCGAATAAAGAAAAGAAGGAAATTTATCCAATAACTGTATACGTATCCGTACCAATTCCCACTTAATAGATTCGAATTTAATTCAATTGGATGTGGGAATGTCTCATAAAAAAAAAATTCCTGGTCGGTTCAATAAGTTCATGAAAAAGATTTCGATTTATTTATCTCTTATTTTAATATAATGGATTTGCCTGGACCAATACATGATTTTCTTTTAGTTTTTCTGGGATCAGGTCTTATATTAGGAGGTCTGGGAGTGGTATTATTTACCAACCCGATTTATTCTGCCTTTTCCTTGGGATTGGTTCTTGTTTGTATATCCTTATTCTATATTCTAGCAAATTCCCATTTTGTAGCTGCCGCGCAGCTCCTTATTTACGTGGGAGCTGTAAATGTTTTAATCATATTTGCTGTAATGTTCATGAATGTTTCAGACTATTCCAAAGATTTTCATTTGAATCTTTGGACTGTTGGTGATGGGCTTACTTCCCTGGTTTGTACAAGTATTTTTTTTTCGCTAATCGCTACTATTCTAGATACGTCGTGGTACGGGATTATTTGGACTACACGACCCAACCAGATTATCGAACAAGATTTGATAAGTAATAGTCAACAAATTGGAATTCATTTATCAACCGACTTTTTTCTTCCATTTGAACTCGTTTCAATAATTCTTTTAGTTGCTTTGATAGGTGCAATTGCCGTGGCTCGTCAGTAACAAATCTTTCGAACTAGAAACAGCAATCCCAATTCTACTTTTTTATGTGTTATCACATCCATTTTCCTTCAATTCTTTAAAGTCTAGTTGAATACTATTCATGGATCAATAGAAAATCAAAATAGAAATTTTGGTATTCGATCTATTATCAAATAGATTCTTTTGCTCCATACTTGGTATATTCTAAGCAATCAAATCACTTGCATTATTGTTCATATTGAAATGAATCGAAATTGGGACGGAGTTGGTCAATGATGCTCGAGCATGTACTTGTTTTGAGTGCCTATTTATTTTCTATTGGTATCTATGGATTGATTACGAGCCGAAATATGGTTCGGGCCCTGATGTGTCTTGAACTTATACTAAATGCAGTTAATATCAATTTCGTAACATTCTCTGATTTTTTTGATAGTCGACAATTAAAAGGAAATATTTTCTCAATTTTTGTTATAGCTATTGCAGCCGCCGAAGCAGCTATCGGATCAGCTATTGTTTCGTCAATTTATCGTAACAGAAAATCGACTCGTATTAATCAATCGACTTTATTGAATAAATAGCATTTAGAAATCATAATATTCATCAATTCGGCTTAGGATATAGAATATACCCTAACCTTGAGCATGGTTGTCAAACCGGAAGAAATCAAAGTATCTTTGTTCCCTCTTAGGAGTTGATCCAAAAGTGGGTCAATTAGAAAAATTCTGGTAAATCATTGATTCATCTGGTGTTTAAATATACGATATTTCCAAATTGACTAGATCGAAAATTAAAAAGTTCAAAACAAAAATTGATAGATCCAATGTCACATTCAGTAAAGATTTATGATACATGTATAGGGTGTACTCAATGTGTCCGAGCTTGCCCCACAGATGTATTAGAAATGATACCTTGGGACGGATGTAAAGCAAAGCAAATTGCTTCTGCTCCAAGAACAGAGGACTGTGTTGGTTGTAAGCGATGTGAATCCGCCTGTCCAACGGATTTCTTGAGTGTTCGGGTTTATTTATGGCATGAAACAACTCGAAGCATGGGTCTAGCTTATTGATATTGATACGTTACCAAAAACCCATCTGAATCCCTTCTAAATACAGTTTCTTTTTTTTTTACCGATTACCTACAAAAACCCGTACTCGAAAAAAAAAATAAGAATATATTCTATTTTCGAGTTTCGAGCACGGGTTTTTCTGGGCCAAGTGTATCTTGTCTTTACCACGAATTATTTTCCTTGGTTAACACTAATTGTAGTTTTTCCGATAGCCGCGGGTTCTTTAATTTTCTTTCTCCCTCATAGAGGAAATAAGGTGACTAGAGGATATACAATATATATATGTGTCTTAGAACTCCTTCTAACGACCTATGCATTCTGTTATAATTTCCAATTGGACGATCCATTAATCCAGCTGGCAGAGGATTATAAATGGATCACCTTTTTTGATTTTCACTGGCGGTTGGGAATAGATGGACTTTCCATAGGACCCCTTTTACTGACGGGATTTATCACTACTTTAGCTACTTTAGGAGCTCGGCCAGTTACTCGAAATTCCCGACTATTCCATTTCCTGATGTTAGCGATGTACAGCGGTCAAATAGGACCATTTTCTTCTCGAGACCTTTTACTTTTTTTCATCATGTGGGAATTAGAATTAATTCCCGTTTATCTACTTCTGGCCGTGTGGGGTGGAAAGAAACGCCTTTATTCAGCCACAAAATTTATTTTGTACACTGCAGGAGGTTCCGTTTTTCTTTTAATAGGAGTTTTGGGTATCGGTTTATATGGTTCCAATGAACCAACATTAAATTTGGAAACATTAGTTAATCAATCGTATCCTGCGGCACTGGAAATAATATTCTATATTGGATTTTTGATTGCTTTTGCTGTCAAATTACCGATTATACCCTTCCATACGTGGTTACCAGACACCCACGGAGAGGCACATTACAGTACTTGTATGCTTCTAGCCGGAATCTTATTAAAAATGGGAGCGTATGGGTTGATTCGGATCAATATGGAACTATTACCGCACGCCCATTCTCTATTTTCTCCCTGGTTCATGATAGTAGGTACCATGCAAATAATTTATGCAGCTTCAACATCTCCTGGTCAACGGAATTTAAAAAAAAGAATAGCCTATTCCTCGGTATCTCATATGGGTTTCATAATTCTAGGAATTGGCTCGATAACCGATACAGGCCTCAACGGAGCCTTTTTACAAATAATTTCTCATGGGTTTATTAGTGCTGCACTTTTTTTCTTGGCAGGAACGAGTTATGATAGAATGCGTCTTGCTTATCTCGACGAAATGGGCGGACTGGCTATCCCAATTCCAAAGATATTCACACTATTCAGTATCTTATCGATGGCTTCGCTTGCACTACCCGGCATGAGTGGTTTTGTTGCGGAATTGATAGTATTTTTGGGAATAATTACCAGCCAAAAAATTTTTTTAATGCCAAAAATACTAATCACTTTTGTAATGGCAATTGGAATGATATTAACTCCTATTTATTCATTATCTATGTTACGGCAAATGTTCTATGGGTACAAGCTATTTAATGCCCCACCAAACTCTTCTTTTTTTGATTCTGGACCACGGGAGTTATTTGTTTTGATCTCTATTCTTCTACCCGTAATAGGTATTGGTATTTATCCGGATTTCGTTCTCTCACTATCAGTGGACAAGGCCGAAGCTATTATATCTAATTTTTTTATCGAAAGTTTTCATGACTAAAAAAAATCAAAACGAAATCCCATTATTTTGAAAAAAAAAAAAAAGTTCGTTAGCCAATGAACAAGGAAGTCTTTTTTCTTCTCTTCAGTTTCAGTTAAATAAAAAAAAAAGAAAGAAAATAATCGAATTTTACTTGTGACCAAACGCCTTTGGCGCTTGTAAGAACCTTTTGAATCGCCGCACTGCTTGATTCAAAAGGTTCTCGGCGTCTTACACTAACACTAAGTTTGGTTTCGATCTATGCGCTGTCCTATGTTTGTCTTCATCAAGCCCTTTCCTCAATTCAAGTAGATGTTAATTAAATGAACCATAACTATGTAACCCTATTCCTAATAGATTGACTCCGAAATAGCATACCCAAATTATAAGAAAGCCCGTAGAAGCGACAATTGCGGAATTTACACCTTCCAAATTTTTATTTGTTCGAGTATGTAAATAAATCCCGAATATAGTCCAAGTAATAAATGCCCAAGTTTCTTTTGGATCCCAATTCCAATAAGACCCCCACGCCTCATTAGCCCATACTGCTCCCGAAAGAATCCCTATGGTTAAAAAGATAAATCCTAAACTAATAATACGATAACTCCAGCGATCCAATTGTTGAATCACTTGATACCTGTAATAATTTCTAGCGGAAAAAGTATTTAGTAAAACATTCCTTTTTTCGTTCATGTATTGGATTTCACCGAAGCAAAACGACTCATTTCCATTTACAAAATTTTTTCTTTTCAAAAAAACCCTTATCACTTTTCGAAATGTAATGACTAGAAGAGCCGTGGATAATAAGGATCCGCATACAAGAGCTGCATAGCCCAATACCATCATACTTACGTGCATCATTAACCACTGGACTTGGAGAGCGGGTACTAATATTCCGGATTGATGGGTTTTGGTTAAAAAACCCGAAGTAGCAAAACCTTGAGTAAAAATAGCACTTGGTGCCGTTATAGCACTTAAATGATTTTGATTTTTTTTTAAATCGAAAATCCTATGAATAATGGAGAAACTCCATGAAAGAAAGATTAATGATTCATATAAATCACTTAATGGGAAATGTCTCGAGTAAATCCAACGGATGATTAATAATCCTGTTAGACAGAAAGCGGTAGCTATCATACCCTTTTCTGATGAATCATCTAGTCCTCTGATTTCATCGACTAATAAGGTTAGTAAAAAAATTGTAATTCCAATTGAAACGACCGAAAAGGATATATGTGTTAATATATGCTCTAAAGTTGAAAAGATCATAAAAAAAAAAATGAAAAGCGAGAATACCTCAAATATACAGAATGGAAATCATAAATTAAATTCCTTAGAGCACTTTTTGTATATCTTTTTGAAGATGCTATGCCGCCACTCGGACTCGAACCGAGATGCTCTAGCACTGCTTCCTAAGAGCAGCGTGTCTACCGATTTCACCATAGCGGCTTGCTCGAAATCATAATAACCTATTATTAGTCAATCGTCGAGATTGAAATGGAGATTTAAAGATTCCACCCTTTGTCGTCTTATTTAATTATTTAAGGTTTCGGTTTTATTTAACTTAACTTTCATAGTTTCTGGTTTGATAAACTAGAACTGTTGTAGCGGTTGTAACTAACTAGTTCTAACTTCAATTCCGGGAACAACTCAAAACAAAAAAGGGTTCTTTTTCTTTTTTCATTTTTTATAACTTTGAGTTGTTGTAATTGTTAGGTTTTTTTTTTCAGTATTAATTTGTGCTAAGATTGATCAAATCAATTAGGTATTGGGCTGGACGTATTAGAGACAATAGAAAAATTCTTCTTGTTTAGGGTGTATGGTGGGGTGATGGGGAAAATAAGAATCCCCATCCTGGGAATCAAAAAAATATTCAAATAAAAAGAAAGGGGAAACTTTCTAGTTTTTCTTGATTCCATTTTCAAATAAAAAAAAAAAACGTACTTTTTTTTTTATTTTTTTTTTTTCGAATTCAGTAGGCAAATCAATTGGTTCAAAACATTACGAAAGGGGAATGGTTACTTACTTTTTTCGGCTTTTCTATAGTATAGAGTAGAAATTCGAAACACAATTAACTCTTTTTTGAGTCAGGCGGATTCAGATTATTTCAATGTTTTCTTATTTATTTGTTGTACAAAAAAACTTTTTGAATTCCCAGTAGAAAGGGATTTCGCTAACGAAAAAGCCTTCAACGCTGCCCAATACCCCCCTTTTTTCCAAATATTCTTACGAATACGTTTTTTTAATATAGAAGTACGTTTTTTTGGAACTGCCATTCAAAAAAGAAAAGGTTATTCATTGCTCAAATTGGATGTGAAAGACATCTATTGTTAAAACGAATCATTTTTTAGTTTGCCTATTCATTTCATTATCTGTGGATTTTTTCTAAAGGCAGTTAGTTTAGAGAAAAAAGAAAAAAATAGAAATATGCAAAAATGGCATAAAATCTTACTAGAAAAAAAAAAAGAAAAACAACAGAATAAGGGATTTTTTCAATTTTGATTCCATAAATCTCGGGGAAAAAGGAATTTGTATTTCGGAGTTATTGGCGGTATCCTTATATACCTATTCAAACCGATATCTATAGGATGGATTGTGCTATATAATAGAAATCGAATTGGTTGAAGTTGATAAAAAAAAGAAAAGGCCCTTCCGTGTTTATCTTTGGCTATTTTCGGCATGCTACATTTATCGATGAAAAATACATCGAATAGGTTTTATCGACCGAATCATTTTTTTCTAGTAATTGGTTATTAAATGCCTTTTATTGTAATGGAAGACAATCAATACGTTCCGAGATGAACTAGTTAATGATTGTGAATAAACAAAAAATAAACAAACTAAAAAACCTAGTTCGTATTTTTTGGGGGAACGCTCCGGGCCAGCCTACGATTTCTATCAAACTTAATTTGGTGTAATTCTTTAGTCTTGATCTATGTACATAAATTCGTGTAATTAGGGAATAATAATTGAAATTTGAATTTGCTCTATCTTTATAAAAATCTTACTTAGTATAAAGTATAAAATAATTATTTATTTTTGACTAGTAGTTTAGTTAAAACGTTTGATTGCTTTGGACTTTTTTTTTTTTTTTAAGTTGTTGGGAAAGATTCAAAATAACTATGAATAGAAAAAGAAAAATGAATAGCAAAAGACAGTTTTTTTTTATTAATCCCTTTTAAAAGAGATAAGAACCGGTGAATCAGAAACAATGAATTAAGAATAAAAACAATTAGTATTATTTTATTGATTTTATGGAACATACATATCAATATTCCTGGATCATACCTTTAGTTCCACTTCCAGTCCCTGTGTTAATAGGGGTGGGACTTCTACTTTTTCCGAACGCAACAAAACATCTTCGTCGTATGTGGGCTTTTCTTAGTATTTTATTGTTAAGTATAGTTATGATTTTTTCGATCGATCTATCTATTAAGCAAATAGATCGAACTTGTATCTATCAATCCCTAAGGTCTTGGACCATCAATAATGATTTTTCTTTCGAGTTCGGATACTTTATTGATCCACTTACTTCTATTATGTCAATATTAATCACTACAGTTGGAATTCAGGTTCTTCTTTATAGTGACAATTATATGTCTCATGATCAAGGATATTTGAGATTTTTTGCTTACATGAGTTTTTTCAATGCTTCCATGTTAGGATTAGTTACAAGTTCGAATTTGATACAAATTTATATTTTTTGGGAATTGGTTGGAATGTGCTCGTATCTATTAATAGGATTTTGGTTCACACGACCTATTGCGGCAGGCGCTTGTCAAAAAGCCTTTGTAACTAATCGTGTAGGGGATTTTGGATTATTATTAGGAATCCTAGGTCTTTATTGGATAACGGGTAGTTTCGAATTTCGAGATTTGTTCGAAATATTGAATAACTTGATTTATAATAATCAGGTTAACCTTTTATTTGTTACTTTGTGTGCATTTCTATTATTTGCCGGCCCAGTTGCGAAATCCGCGCAATTCCCTCTTCATGTATGGTTACCTGATGCCATGGAAGGGCCTACTCCTATTTCGGCTCTTATCCATGCTGCTACTATGGTAGCGGCGGGAATTTTTCTTGTAGCTCGTCTTCTTCCGCTTTTCATAGTCATACCGTACATAATGAATCTAATATCTTTGATAGGTATAATAACAGTATTTTTAGGAGCTACTTTAGCTCTTGCTCAACAAGATATTAAGAGAGGTTTAGCTTATTCTACAATGTCTCAATTGGGTTATATGATGTTAGCTCTAGGGATGGGGTCTTATCGAGCCGCTTTATTTCATTTGATTACTCATGCTTATTCCAAAGCCTTGTTGTTTTTAGGATCTGGATCAATTATTCATTCAATGGAAGCCATTGTTGGATATTTTCCAGATAAAAGCCAGAATATGGTTCTTATGGGTGGGTTAAGAAAGCACGTGCCAATTACAAAAACCGCCTTTTTGTTGGGTACCTTTTCTCTTTGTGGTATTCCGCCTCTCGCTTGTTTTTGGTCCAAAGATGAAATTCTTAATGATAGTTGGTTGTATTCGCCGATTTTCGCAATAATAGCTTTTTTCACAGCCGGATTAACCGCATTTTATATGTTTCGAATTTATTTACTTACTTTTGAGGGACCTTTCAACTTTTGCTTTCAAAATTACAGTGGAAAAAAAAGCTATTCCTTTTATTCAATATCTCTATGGGGTAAAGAAGAACCAAAACCAATTCAAAAAAATTTTCATTTAGTTGCTTTATTAAGAATGAATAATAATAAAAAGCCTTCTTTTTTTTCGAAGAAGGCTCATCGAATTGATAGGAATGGAACAAATACGCCTTTTCTTACTATTTTTCCTTTTGGCGCTACCAAGACTTTTTGTTATCCTCACGAATCAGACAATACTATGTTATTTGTTATGCTTGTATTAGTCCTATTTCCTTTGTTTGTTGGAACGATAGGAATTCCTTTGACTCAAGAAGGAATCGGTGCGGATATTTTATCAAAATTGTTAACTCCGTCTATAAATCTTTTACATCAAAATTCAACTCATTTTGTTGATTGGTATGAAGTTTTGAAAAATCCAACCCTTTCCGTCAGTATAACGTATTTCGGAATCCTTCTAGCGTACTTTTTCTATAAGCCCTTTTATTCATCTTTACACAATTGGAACATACTCAATTTATTTGCTAAAAGAGGACCTAAGAGAATTCTTTGGGACAAAATACTCAATTTTCTATATGATTGGTCATATAATCGTGCTTATATAGATGCCTTTTACACAAGATCCTTAACGGAAGGGATAAGAGGATTAGCGGAACTAACGCATTTGTTCGACAGACGAGTAATTGATGGAATTACGAATGGGGTCGGTATTACAAGTTTTTTTGTAGGGGAAGGTATAAAATATTTAGGGGGAAGTCGCATCTCTTTTTATCTATTATTATATTTATTTTCAGTCTTAATCTTCTTATTATTAATCTTGAAAATGATTTTCGATTAACTCGGTCTATTGTCTGTTCAAATTCGTCATAATCATTAATAAGAATGATATTGT
>JBDJHY010000049.1:949288-969643 GCA_039654485.1 Withania somnifera | reverse complement strand
GACAATGAGAAGACTGAATTGGGACCCTACCTATGTCTGAAGGCCCTAGTTAGTTGTTCGCCGCCAGACGGCAAGAAGAAAGAAAGTAATGTCCCAATCCCCAAAGCTACAAACAAGAAAGCCAAGACTACAACTGCTGCCCAAGATAAGACTTTTTTGCGATGCGGCGTGCTACGCCTTCTAAAGCAGCTTTTGCTGAATCTCATACCACCTTTGCCTTCTCAATGATGCGCCTAGCTATCGCGCTTATGCTTATAGAGAGGGAGGGACCACAGGACCAACGCTTAAACAACTGGGGCCAAGGCAAAGAAAGAGCCCGGAAGGCAAGACAGGCCCGAGAACGAACGAGGTTGAGGTTCTGGTGAGAGGCTTCTGGTAAGAACCAACCGGGTCGAGGAGTCTCAAATACAGACGTATGAGACAAAGTCATTACACACTACGAGAGGAGGGAGCCCGCTTCCTGTTCAACATCCTGAGAAGGAGGTCCTTGATGAGAGCGTTTGTTTACCGCCCTCGTATGGCTACCAGCATGCCGGGAATGTCCCTAGCCTTTTATATGGATATCCCTGACTTTATCATCGATGAAGGTCAGAGACATCCAGGGATGAATCGATATCAATGTACCTGTCTGTGCGAGCTGCCCTGCGCCCAACCGGAGTGAAAAAGTGCGTTCCAAGTTTGGGATTTAGCTCGTGGAGATGATCTTATCGGAGAGGCGCGAATCCATTGATCAAACTTGGTCGTCCGGGCTAGCTTAGTAGCAAGCTCTATCTTGAAAGAGGTACCACAGCAGACTTATGGTGAGTACTGGGTAATCTCAAACTAGGATTCAAGGGATCGACCCGGCCTTGCATCGCCCTATCTTTGTCTTCCAAATATGCCTGAGAACGGTAAGTCCGAAAATGCCGATAGAAAGGACCCAAGGCATTCATCAGCACGGCATACATGTCATGAAAATGGTGGCCCATTGAGAAAACCCCCTTTTGGGGTGAGCCCCATGGGACTGATCGGGGCCGGTTCGTTTTTGATTGAGCTTGATGGAAAACTGGCTGTGAGGAACTCCTCTGGCCAAGGTGAGGAGTGGGGTCATCCCTGTGGAATAAATCCAATAAATGGAAACCTGGCTGTGTCGCAAGGTCTAACGACCGGGAGCTTGCTTTCAAAAAAGTCACGGGGCGGTAGATTGACGAACAAGGAAGTCAGAAAATAGGTCGACTTGAATCTCACTGGCAAACTCTTATGGTTAGTTCTTGGAGAGGTATCCTTGACCAAATCTCTATGTCCGAAGAGGAGTAGACAACCTTGATTCGGCTTGGTCCCATGTCTTTGCCTCTTCTGCATACTGAGCTCGCTGATTGATTTAGTACCTCCGGATGGAAATCAAGAAAATGAGAAGTTAGAAATAGATAAAAAAGAAAAATCTCTCTTCTGGTTTGAAAAACCTCTTGTGACTATTCTTTTCGACTATAAACGATGGAATCGTCCATTTCGATATATAAAAAATGATAAATTTGAAAATGCGATTAGAACTCAAATGTCACAATATTTTTTTTATACATGTAAAAGTGACGGAAAAGACAGAATCGTTTTTACACATCCACTTAGTGTATCAACTTTTTTTGAAATGATACAAAAAAAGATATCTTTGTTCACAACAGAAAAACTTTCGTATGATGAATTGGATAATCCGTGGAATTATCTCAATGAACAAAAAAAAATCAATTTAAACAAAAAATTTATAACTAGAATTCAAATTCTGGATAAGGGATCCCTTACTCTAGCTCGGGATGTACTGGAAAAAAGGACTCATTTATGTAATGATAAAACTCAAAAGTACTATTTACCAAAAATATATGATCCTTTGTTGAGCGGCCCTTACCGCAAACGAATCCTTTTTTTTTTTTTCATTGAGAATGAAAAAAAAACTTCTATAAAAAATGATAGTAAGAACGTTTGGACAAATAAGATTCATGCTATCTTTCTTAATACTAATTACCCACAAATTGAGTCAGAAGATCGAATAAAATCGTTAAACTTTTTATTCGATGCAGTTATAACTCCTTACAACGCTAAAGCAAGTCGTCAAAACTCAATTGGACTCAGAGAAATTAATAAAAAAGTTCCTCGATGGTCATACAAACTAATCAACGAGTTAGAACAACAGGAAGCAGAAAAAAAGCAAAAGATAGCATTAGCATTAGCATCAGATAATGAAATTCGTTCAAGAAAAGCCAAACGTGTAGTAATTTTGAATGATAATCTAGAAACGAGCGATACTTCTCCTAATACCACAGATACTGATACTCCTGATCAACCAAAGAAAGTTGTTTTGATACGGTATTCCCAACAATCGGATTTTCGTCGAGACATAATAAAAGGCTCTATGCGTGCTCAAAGACGTAAAACAGTTATTTGTAAACTGTTTGAAGCAAATGTACATTCTTATTTTTTTGTTGAGAGACTAGACAAATCTGTTTTTTTTTCTTTTTTGATTCCCGGAGTAATGAAAACGCTTTTTAAACCTTGGATATCGAAAAACACAGAATTTACTGTATTGGATAATATAGAGGAAAAGACAAGCGAAAATAATCAAAAAAAAGAGGCAGACATAAGAGAAAAGGAGAAAAAAGAGGAAAAAACACGTATAGAAATAGCAGAAGCCTGGGATAGCATTATAGTTGCTCAAGTAATAAGAGGTTTTTTGTTAGTAACTCAATCAATTCTTAGAAAATATATTGTCTTACCCTCATTGATAATAGCTAAAAATATTATCCGTATACTATTATTTCAATTTCCTGAATGGTCCGAGGATTTTCAAAATTGGAATAAAGAAATGCATGTAAAATGCACCTATAATGGTATTCAATTATCAGAAAAAGAATTTCCAAAAAACTGGTTAACAGACGGTATTCAAATAAAGATCTTATTTCCGTTTCGTCTGAAACCGTGGCACACATATAAGTTACAATCTCCTAATAAGGATTCGATAAAAAAGAAAGGACAAAAAAATGAGTTTTGTTTTTTAACAATTTTGGGAATGGAAGCTGAATTTCCTTTTGGTTCTCCCCAAAACCAACTTTTTTTTTTTGAACCCGTTTTTATTAAAATAAAAAAACTCGAAAAAAAAATTCAAAAAAAAAAGCGGTTTCTAATTCTAAGAGTTTTAAGAGTTTTAAAAGAAAGAACAAACTTGTTTATAAATATCTCAAAAGAAACAAAAAAATGGGTCATCAAAAACATTTTATTTATAAAAAAAAAAATAAAAGAACTTTTCCAAAGAAACCCAATTCTATTTCTATTATTTGAATTCAAAGAAATATACAAGTTGAATCAAGCTACAAACGAAAAAAATTCGATAATAAGTAATCGAATGATCCAAGGCTCGTCCAGTATAATTCGATCTATGTATTGGACAAATTTTGCATTGAGAGAAAAAAAAATGAAAGATCTGACTGATAGAACAAACACCATACTAAAAAAAATTGATAAAATTAGAAAAGACACGAAAAAAGAGTTTATAAATCCAGAAAGAAATATTAGTCCTAACAAAATAAGTTATGATGATAAAATATTAGAATCTCATAAAAATATTTTAAAGATATTAAAAAAAAAAAAAAAAAATGTACGATTAATTCGTAAATCGCATCATTTTCTAAAATTTTTCGTTGAAAACATATATATAGATCTCTTTCAACGTATGATTAATATCCCGAGGATGAATGTGACACTTTTTCTTGATTCAATAAAAAAACAAGTTACTAAATTGATTTCCAATAATGAAGCAAATCAAGAAAAAATTGATAAAACAAATCAAAGTATAATTCAGTTTATTTCAACTATAAAAAAGTCACTTTCCAATATTAAGAATGGAAAGATCTTTTGGGACTTATCAGACTTGTCGCAAGCATATTTATTTTACAAATTATCACAAACACAAATTATTAACTTATCTAAGTTAAGACCTGTCTTTCAATATCACGGAACATCTCTTTTTCTTAAGAAGAAAATAAAGGATTATTTTGTTGAAGTTGTTGGAGCACAAGAAATATTATATTCCGACGTAAAACAAAAGAATCTTCCAAATTTTGGAATGACTCAATGGAAAAACTGGTTAAGGGGTCATTATAACTACGATTTATATCCCATCAGATGGGCAAAATTACTACCACAAAAATGGCGAAATAGAGTCAATCAAGATCGTAAAAATAAGGATTTTAAACAATGTTATTCATATGAACAAAACCGATTAATTCATTACAAAAAACAAAATTATTTTGAAAGAGACTACTCATTAGCGAATAAAAAAGATAATATAAAAATAAAAAATATATATATATATGATCTTTTATCATATAAATCTATTAATTATGAAGAGAATAAGGATTCATATATTTATCAAATACCAGTACAAGTAAAAAAGAATCCAGAAAGGTCTTATAAGTACAACACAGATAAATGGAAATTTTTTGATATACTGACGGGTAGCCCTATCAATAATTTTCTAGTAGAAGATGATATTATAGATCTCGAAAAAAATACGGATAGAAAATATTTTGATTGGAGAATGCTGCATTTTTGTCTTAAAAATAAGGTCGATATTGGAGCCTGGATCAATATTGAAGCTGACACGAACAGTAATAAAAATACTAAAACTGGGGTTAGTAATTTTAAACTAATTCAAAAAATCGATAAGAAAGATTGTTTTTATCTCACAATGAATCAAGATCAAGAAATCAACCGATCCAAGAATAAAAAAACAATCTTTTTTTATTGGATGAGAATGAATGAAGAAATACTAAGTTGTTCCATATCGAATCTGGAACTTTGGTTCTTTCCAGAATTTTTGATACTTTATAATGCATATAAGATTAATCCGTGGATCATACCAATCAAATCACTTCTTTTAAATTTGAATGGAAATGAAAATTTTAGTAAAAATAAAAAACGAATTGGAAAGAAAAAAAGATCTCTTTTTATATCAGCGAAGGAAAACACTCTTGAATTCGAAAATGGAAATAAAGGTGAAAAGGAATCTGTGGCCGAAGAGGATCTTGAATCAGCTCTCTCAAACCACAAAAAATATAAAAAATATGTTCAGAAAGATTCTGCGGGAGCAGATGTGAAAAAACGTCTAAATAAAAAGCAATCCAAGAAAAAAACGGAATCGGAGCTTGAGTTCTTCCTAAAAAGATATTTTCGTTTTCAATTGAGATGGGATAATTCCAGAAATCAAAGAATTATGAATAATATCAAAGTATATTGTCTCCTGCTTAGACTGATAAATCCCAGAGAAATTGCTATATCCTCTATTGAAAGTAGAGAACTGAGTCTGGATATTCTGATAGTTAAGAAAGATTTAACTCTTCCAGAATTAATAAAAAAGGGAATATTTATTATCGAACCGGTTCGTCTGTCTGTAAAAAATGATGGACAATTTATTATGGCTCAAACCATAGGTATTTCATTAGTTCATAAGAATAAGTACCAACTTAATGAAATCTATCAAGAAAAAGGCTATCCTGATAAGAAGAGTTTTGTTGAATCCATTGCACTACATCAAAATAAAAAAACAAATGAAAATAGAACCAGCAATCATTATGATTTGCTTGTTCCGGAAAATATCTTATCCCCTAGAGGTCGTAGAGAGTTCAGAATTCTAATTTGTTTCAATTCTCGAAATCGAAATGATATCCATAGAAATACAGCATTTTACAATGCAAATAAGGTGAAAACTTATGATCAAGGTTTAGATAAAAGAAGCAAACATCTTGATAGATATAAAAATAAACTAAATAAATTAAAGTTCTTTCTTTGGCCCAATTATCGATTAGAAGATTTAGCTTGTATGAATCGTTATTGGTTTAATACCAATAATAGCAGTCGTTTTAGTATGCTAAGGATCCATATGTATCCACAATGAAAAATTCGTTAATGCTCCATTTTTTCTATATTGCCCGTACCTTATATGGTATATGAAGACAAAGAAATACACATATGGCACTCTCTTACATTCTGATAGATGAAATGAATTTCATTCAATGACGTATCTTATCTAGTAGATTTAGAAATGAATCAATAAAATATTCTTATTAAATTTTCATTTTAGTTTTAAGTCTAAATATTTTTTGTGCGTGCAGAAATATACTAGCCTTTTGTATACCTATCTGAATCCAATTTTGAAAATTGGATTGCTAAAAAAAAAAAAAGAATAGAAATTCTTAATCAAATTAAGATTATTGTGTATATAAAATTAAAATGAGTAACATTATTATTACTGATCAATAATAAAAAAAAAAATAATAAAAAAAAGGGAGATTTCATTTTATGTTAAAAAATTCATTCAGCTCTGTTATTTCGCAAGAAGAAAAAAAAAAAAATGGAGGATCTGTTGAATTTCAAGTATTCAATTTCACCAATAAGATCCGAAGACTTACTTCACATTTGGAATTGCACAAAAAAGACTATTTATCTCAAAGAGGTCTACGTAAAATTCTCGGAAAACGCCAACGATTACTTTCTTATTTATCAAAGAAAAATAAAATGCGTTATAAAGAATTAATTAATCAATTGGATATTCGGGAGTCAAAAACTCAGTAATTTTAAAAGGCATTTTTAATTATTTGATTTATTAGATCTTGAATTTTTATGAACTTATTTTCATTTTCAGCAATTCATAAAAAGATGAATCGAGGAAAAACTTATGAATGAACCAGCTACAAGAAACGACCTCATGATAGTCAATATGGGACCTCACCACCCATCAATGCACGGTGTTCTTCGCCTCATCCTTACTTTGGATGGTGAAGATGTTATTGACTGTGAACCAATATTGGGTTATTTACACAGAGGGATGGAAAAAATTGCAGAAAACAGAACAATTATACAATATCTACCTTATGTAACCCGTTGGGATTATTTAGCTACTATGTTCACAGAAGCAATAACCGTAAATGGTCCAGAACAGTTGGGAAATATTCAAGTACCTAAAAGAGCCAGCTATATCAGAGTAATTATGTTGGAGTTGAGTCGTATAGCTTCTCATCTGTTATGGCTTGGCCCTTTTATGGCGGATATTGGTGCCCAGACTCCTTTCTTCTATATTTTCAGAGAAAGAGAATTAGTATATGATCTATTCGAAGCAGCCACCGGTATGAGAATGATGCATAATTTTTTTCGTATCGGGGGAGTCGCGGCTGATCTACCTCATGGATGGATAGATAAATGTTTGGATTTCTGCGATTATTTTTTGACAGGGGTTGCTGAATATCAAAAACTTATTACAAAAAATCCTATTTTTTTAGAACGAGTTGAGGGAGTAGGCGTTATTTGTGGAGAAGAGGGAATAAATTGGGGGTTATCAGGACCAATGCTGCGAGCTTCCGGAATACCATGGGATCTTCGTAAAGTTGATCATTATGAGTGTTATGACGAATTTGATTGGGAAGTTCAGTGGCAAAAAGAAGGAGATTCATTAGCTCGTTATTTAGTCAGACTTGGTGAGATGGCGGAATCTATAAAAATTATTCAACAAGCTTTGGAAGGAATTCCAGGGGGGCCTTATGAAAATTTAGAAATAAGATCTTTTGATCGAGGAAAGTTTCCGGAATGGAATGACTTTGACTATCGATTCATTAGTAAAAAACCTTCGCCAACTTTTGAATTGGCGAAACAAGAACTTTATGTGAGAGTGGAAGCCCCAAAAGGGGAATTGGGCATTTTTTTGATAGGGGATCAGGGTGGTTTTCCTTGGAGATGGAAAATTCGCCCACCGGGTTTTATCAATTTGCAAATTCTTCCTCAGTTAGTTAAAAGAATGAAATTGGCTGATATTATGACAATACTAGGTAGCATAGATATCATTATGGGAGAAGTTGATCGTTAAAATGATAATTGATACATCACAAATACAAGATATCAATTCTTTTTCGAGATTGGAATTCTTAAAAGAAGTCTATGGAATTCTATGGGTGCTTGTCCCTATTTTGACTACCGTATTGGGAATCACAATAGGCGTACTAGTAATTGTATGGTTAGAAAGAGAAATATCCGCAGGGATACAACAACGGATTGGACCTGAATATGCTGGTCCTTTGGGAGTTCTTCAAGCTTTAGCAGATGGTACAAAACTACTTTTTAAAGAAAATCTGCTTCCATCGAGAGGTGATACTCGTTTATTCAGTATCGGACCATCCATAGCAGTCATATCAATTTTACTAAGCTATTCAGTAATTCCTTTTGGTTATCACCTTGTTTTAGCCGATCTCCATATCGGTGTTTTTTTATGGATTGCCATTTCAAGTGTTGCTCCCATCGGACTTCTTATGTCAGGATATGGATCCAATAATAAATATTCCTTTTTAGGTGGTCTACGAGCTGCTGCTCAATCAATTAGTTATGAAATACCATTAACTCTATGTGTATTATCAATCTCTCTACGTGTGATTCGTTGAGACATAAACTTCTCCCACTTTTTTTCTAGAAAAGAGGTGAGAATAGATATCTTCATTTTTCTATTCAGAATTCGGATTAATGAACTAAATCAGATAGTTATATGAGTGAAAGAAAACAGCTTATATAAATAAAAATTAGCAGTCAAAATATTGAGTCTCATTTTCTATGTATAAGAGTTAAGCAGAAATAAACATAGGCGCAAGTCCCAAGATTGGTTAACTAGTTATCCTGTCTTGAAGCGGACTCCAAAGATCAAGCGGATTCAGTTTTCACTATTATTTGTATGTACTACCATATATGTATTACCATAACACAGCCGATTGAGCAAAAATGAGTGGATGGTTAGAAACACCAAGATATACAAAGGATTAGTAATGGAGATTTTCAAAATTATCCAAGAGAAGGACATTTTTGCAAAATTCATAATATAAAAAGAATACAAATTGGGGCTTTAATTTTGTAGAAATGATCAGGCAGTACTCCCCACGATTCCGATCCAGAGTATGCGCCTATCCACCCATTAAATAAATGACTATCGGAAACGAAATAATCCCTTATTTAGTAAGTCCCCTTTTTATCAGAAAGAAGAATAGGAACAAAAAAAAAATGGAAAGAATCCAATTACAACAAAAAAAGAGATCGTTTTTATTGTTTCTTATCTACATCTATTTATTTCTTTCCTATTTCTATATTCATATAGATAGAATTCGTGTCCGAATTCATGAACTAATGGAATAGCCAATTTTTTTTTTCGTAATTGAAAACGCTGGGTTATTGATATTTATAAAAAATAGTATTTTAGTGAATAATTAAGTTATTACTCAACAAATAATTTTTTTTATATTAGGGGATGAGATCAATTCAGAAGTACCCTTTTTCTTTATTATTAGAACAGACAGAATTCTATTGGGTTAATTTGGGGACACACGATAGATTTTTATCCGATACTATTCGACATATCAAGATAAATAATCCCGACACGCTCCTTAGATTTATTTATGGCCCTCAAGGAGCCGTATGAGGTGAAAATCTCATGTACGGTTCTGTAATAGCGATGAGAACAGTGATGTTATTACCGACTATAATTATCTAACAGTTCGAGTACCGTTGATATAGTTGAGGCTCAATCAAAATATGGTTTTTGGGGGTGGAATTTGTGGCGTCAACCTATAGGGTTTGTTATTTTTCTAATTTCTTCCTTAGCAGAATGCGAGCGATTACCTTTTGATTTACCAGAAGCAGAAGAAGAATTAGTAGCGGGTTATCAAACCGAGTATTCGGGTATAAAATTTGGTTTATTTTATGTTGCTTCCTATCTAAATCTATTAGTTTCTTCGTTATTTGTAACTGTTCTTTACTTGGGTGGTTGGGATATCTCTATCCCATACATATTCGGTTATGAACTATTTGAAATAAATAAAGCATATGAAGTCTTTGGAATGACAATTAGTATCTTTATTACATTAGCTAAAACTTATTTGTTCTTGTTCATTTCTATAGCAACAAGATGGACTTTACCCCGACTAAGAATAGACCAACTATTAAATCTCGGATGGAAATTTCTTTTACCTATATCTCTCGGTAATCTATTATTAACAACTTCTTTTCAACTCTTTTCACTGTAAAGGAATACCATATTCTATAATTCACGACTTGCTCAAACAAGAGAAAGAAACAAACATAAAATTATTTAGAGATATTACAATATGTTCCCTATGGTAACTGGGTTCATGAATTATGGTCAACAAACAGTACGAGCTGCAAGGTACATTGGTCAAGGTTTCATGATTACTTTATCCCATGCAAATCGTTTGCCTGTAACTATTCAATATCCTTACGAAAAACTAATCGCATCGGAGCGTTTCCGCGGTCGAATCCATTTTGAATTTGATAAATGCATTGCTTGTGAAGTATGTGTTCGTGTATGTCCTATAGATCTCCCTGTTGTTGATTGGAAATTGGAAACGGATATTCGAAAGAAACGATTGCTTAATTACAGTATTGATTTCGGTATCTGTATATTTTGTGGTAACTGCGTTGAATATTGTCCAACAAATTGTTTATCAATGACTGAAGAATATGAACTTTCCACTTATGATCGTCATGAATTAAATTATAATCAAATTTCTTTGGGTCGTTTACCAATGTCAGTAGTTGATGATTATACAATTAGAACAATTTCTAATTCGCCTCAAATTTCAGTCTAAAATAAGTAAATCCCTTGATTAAAGAGTAATTGGAAATTACTAAGGTTATGTTTTGATCGAAAGAAATGAGGTTTCTTTCGTTTTGTTTGTTTGGTCACTACCTACAAATCCAAACTATTGATTCATGAGAATTGCAGCTTAATTTCGATTTCAATCTACTCTACTCTTTCAGATTAAGACTAAGATTAATACAATAACTGTACCTACATGAATTCACACTCCTTAAGATTTAATTAGGAATTGATTATCCACTTTTTTCCCGGTCAGATCAATAAGGCCATGAAAAACATTTCGATTTATTTATCTCTTTTTTTACTTAATGGATTTGCCTGGACCGATGCATGATTTTCTTGTAGTCTTGTTGGGATCAGGTCTTATATTAGGAAGTATGGGAGTACTATTATTTAACAACTCCATTTATTCTGCTTTTTCGTTGGGACTGGTTCTTGTTTCTATATCCTTATTCTATATTCTAGCAAACGCCCAGTTTGTAGCTGCTGCGCAACTCCTTATTTACGTGGGAGCTATAAATGTTTTAATCATATTTGCTGTGATGTTCATGAAGGGTTCAGAATATTCCAAAGATTTTAATCTTTGGACCGTTGGGAGTGGAGTTACTTTTCTGGTTTGTACAAGTATTTTTGTTTCACTAATGATTACTATTGTAGATACGTCATGGTATGGAATTATTTGGACTACAAGATCAAACCAGATTCTAGAACAAGATTTAATAAGTAATAGTCAACAAATTGGAATTTATTTATCAACATATTTTTTTCTTCCATTTGAACTCATTTCGATCATTCTTTTAGCTGCTTTGATCGGCGCAATTGCGGTGGCTCGCCAGTAATAAATCTTTAGTTAGAAATAGCATAAATTAAACTTTGGTCTATGTTATCACACACATCCCCCTTCAATTCTATTTGAAAATTGTTTCTGGCTAAACTAAAAATTATTTTATTCGATCGATTACCAATATATTTCCTTGTTCTGTACTTTTTTTTTGTCAATTGAATCTATTAAATTTTTGTTCATATTGAAATAAATCGGAATTGATAAGGAGTTGGTCAATCATGCTCGAACATGTACTTGTTATAAGTGCCTATTTATTTTCTATCGGTATCTATGGATTGATCACGAGCCGAAATATGGTTAGAGCCCTTATGTGTCTTGAGCTTATACTGAATGCAGTTAATATGAATTTCGTAACATTTTCTGATTTTTTTGATAGTCGCCAATTAAAAGGGAATATTTTCTCAATTTTTGTTATAGCTATTGCAGCCGCTGAAGCAGCTATTGGTCCAGCTATTGTTTCGTCAATTTATCGTAACAGAAAATCAACTCGTATCAATCAATCGAATTTGTTGAATAAGTAGTATTTATTTATCAGAAAAATTTTGATATTAATCAAATATTATTTGTATGATACGTAATCCATGATCATGTTTGCGAAAACGTAAAAAATCAAAGTATCTTGGCCCTATCGCATGAGTTAATCGGAAAGTCGATTGATTCTAAAAATTCTGATAAATTATTGACTCATCTAGTATCTAAATATAGAATTCATTTACAAATTTACTCGATTGAAAATTTATAGTCTTAAAAAAAAATTATAGATCCAATGTCACATTCAGTAAAGATTTATGATACATGTATAGGGTGTACTCAATGTGTACGAGCTTGCCCCACAGATGTATTAGAAATGATACCTTGGGGCGGATGTAAAGCTAAGCAAATAGCTTCGGCTCCAAGAACAGAAGATTGTGTTGGTTGTAAGAGATGTGAATCTGCTTGTCCGACAGATTTCTTGAGTGTTCGCGTTTATTTATGGCATGAAACAACTCGAAGCATGGGTCTAGCTTATTGATACGTTCTATAAAAGCCCCCTTGAATACATTTGATTTCTTTTTTACCGACAAAAACCCGTGCTCGAAAATAAATAGACATATTGATTTTCGAACATGGGGTTTTTTTAGTCCAAGTGTATCTTGTTTTTACTACGAATTATTTTCCTTGGTTAACAATAGTTGTAGTTTTTCCAATATTTTCGGGTTTATTACTTTTCTTTTTTCCTCATAGAGGAAATAAAGTAATGAGATGGTATACTATATGTATCTGTGTACTCGAGCTCCTTCTAACAACCTATGCATTTTGTTATCATTTCGAATTAGACGATCCATTAATCCAACTGACGGAGGATTATAAATGGCTCCCTTTTTTGGATTTTTACTGGAGATTGGGAATCGATGGACTTTCCATAGGACCCATTTTACTGACGGGGTTTATGACCACTTTAGCTACTTTAGCAGCTTGGCCAGTTACTCGAGATTCCCGATTATTCCATTTTCTAATGTTAGCAATGTATAGCGGTCAAATAGGATCATTTTCTGCTCGAGACCTCTTACTATTTTTTATCATGTGGGAGTTAGAATTAATTCCCGTTTATCTACTTCTATCGATGTGGGGAGGAAAGAAACGGTTGTATTCAGCTACAAAGTTTATTTTGTACACTGCGGGAGGTTCTATTTTTTTATTAATGGGAGTTCTGGGTATCGGTTTATATGGTTCGAATGAACCAACTTTAAATTTTGAAACATCAGCTAATCAATCGTATCCTATAGCACTGGAAATACTATTCTATATCGGATTTCTTATTGCTTTTGCTGTCAAATCACCGATTATACCCTTACATACATGGTTACCAGATACCCACGGAGAGGCACATTACAGTACTTGTATGCTTCTAGCCGGAATCTTATTAAAAATGGGAGCCTATGGATTGGTTCGGATCAATATGGAATTATTACCCCACGCCCATTCTATCTTTTCACCCTGGTTGATCATAGTAGGCATAATTCAAATACTCTATGCAGCTTCAACATCTTCGGGTCAACGCAATTTAAAAAAAAGAATCGCTTATTCCTCCGTCTCTCATATGGGTTTCATAATTATAGGAATTGGTTCTATAAGCGATACGGGACTCAATGGAGCTATTTTACAAATAATCTCTCATGGATTTATTGGCGCTGCGCTTTTTTTCTTGGCGGGAACAAGTTATGATAGAATACGTCTTGTTTATCTCGATGAAATGGGCGGAATGGCTATCCCAATTCCAAAAATATTCACGACTTTCAGTATCTTATCGATGGCTTCCCTTGCATTGCCGGGTATGAGCGGTTTTGTTGCAGAATTAATAGTCTTTTTTGGAATAATTACCAGCCAAAAATATCTTTTAATGACAAAAATACTAATTACTTTGGTAATGGCAATTGGAATTATATTAACTCCCATTTATTTATTATCTATGTTACGCCAGATGTTCTATGGATACAAGCTTTTTAATGCTCAAAATTATTATTTTTTGGATTCGGGACCGCGAGAGTTGTTTGTTGCGATCTCTATCCTTATACCTGTCATAGGTATTGGTATTTATCCAGATTTTGTTTTCTCACTATCAGTTGACAAGGTCGAAGCTATTTTAGCTAATTATTTTGCTAGATAGTTTTCATCAAAAAAATGAAACAGCAATAAATTAATAATTCTTTTTTAAATCGTTCGTTGAACAATAAAAAAAAGAAGTATTTTTTCTTAAGTTAAATAAAAAAATGAATTCGACTTCCTCATAAATTTGGCTTTTGTGAGAACCATTTGAATCAAGTAATGTAGTGATTCAAAGGGTTCTCGATGTCTTACACACAGTTTTCTTATCTATACTCTCCCATGTTTGTGTTCGTCAGGCCCTTTCTTCAATTCATTCAATTAGATGTTAATGTAAATGAACCATAACTATGTAGCCCTATCCCTAATAGATTGACCCCAAAATAGCATATCCAAATTAGAAGAAAACCCATAGAGGCCACAATTGCAGAATTTACACCTTCAAAATTTTTATTTGTTCGCATATGTAAATAAATTGCGAATATGGTCCAAGTAATAAATGCCCAAGTTTCTTTTGGGTCCCAATTCCAATATGATCCCCATGTCTCATTAGCCCATACTGCTCCTGAAAGAATACCTATGCTTAAAAAGATAAACCCTAGACTAATAATACGATAACTCCAATGATCTAATTGTTGAATCAGTTGAGACTTATAATAATTCTTCGAAGACAAAAAAGAAGTGTTTCTTAAAACATTGTTCCCCTCGTTCATGTATTGGATCTGATCAAAGGAAAATAACGCATTTAATAAATTATTGTTTTTACTAAAAATTCTTATAGCTTTTTGAAATGTAATCACTATAAGAGCTACTGAAAATAATGAGCCACATAAAAGAGATGCATAACCCAATACCATCATACTTACGTGCATCATTAACCAATGAGATTGGAGAGCGGGGACTAATAGTGGAGATTGATGGATTTTAGTTAAAAAACCTGAAGTAGCAAAACCTTGGGTAAAAATAGTACTTGGCGCGGTTATTGCGCTTACACTAAAATGTTTTTTCGATTTTTTTATATACGTAAATATATGAATAATGGAGAAACCCCATGAGAGAAATAGTAATGATTCATATAAATCACTTAATGGTAAATGCCTCAAATAAATCCAACGAGTAACTAATAATCCTGTTATACAGAAAAAAGTAGCTATCATGCCCTTTTCTGACGAAGCATAGAGTCCTAGGGTTTCATCGACTAATAAGGTTATCAAATGAATTGTAATGACAATGGAAATGACCGAAAAAGATATATGAGTTAATATATGCTCTAAAGTTGAAAATATCATAAAATTTTTATTTTTAAGGATCCCTCAATTGAATTATTTGAATTGATATCTGGGACTTGAATTCATTATATTATAGAACTTTTTTTATAAGAAAAAATGGCATGCCGCCACTCGGACTCGAACCGAGATGCTCTAGCACTGCTTCCTAAGAGCAGCGTGTCTACCGATTTCACCATAGCGGCTTTCTAGAAATAATAATAACCTATTATTATTCAATCGTCGAGATCGAAAAAATAGAAGAATTTTTCAATTAAATGGAATATTTTTTACAAAATATTTTTTTACAAAATATTTATAGGGTATAAAAAACTCCTTATCTTTCAATTAAAAAATTGAATTAACTAGGGGATTTGAGCGTTTTCTCTATTATTTTATTTCATTTTTATTTATTGAATAATTTCTAGAATATTTAGATATGGAATGGATTTATTCTTATTTTCATTTATTTCAATAATAATTTAAGTTGGCAATTTTGTTAATTTAACTATAGTTTTTTTTTATAGGAGTTTGCGTAGTTTATTCTCTTTCAAAAAAAGACCTGTTGTAACTAGATAGTTCTGGTTTCAATATCTAGATATAATAAAAAAAAATGTTATTTCTCATTTACATTTTTTAATGATTTTTTTAATCTCATTTTTTCAATGAAAACCTAAAATAGGATATTTTTATCGATCACAATTTCAGCACAGCACTACACTCAAAAAATTTCTGGACATATTGTCATAGCTTTGTATTAAAGGGTTTTGGTTGTGTTTAGGATTTTTCAAACCAATTTAATTATGTAGTCGGCGGGTTATATTCTATAGGGGTATATTCTATAATAGTAAGAATCATTTACAGAATAAGGGTTCATATAATTTTTTACTAAGGTTTTAATTTAATCAATTAATGTCATTGTTTCACCGTCTCATTAAATTTTTAATAAACAGTTTCAGTTTACTATTTGATCTTCTATATTTATATCTTCTAAATATTCTCGAATATACAATCTATATCATAAAATAAAAATCAACAAAAAATTTTTGATTTATTGGGGCGATGGGGATTCGTATTTTCCCCATCCCGAAAATGATAAAACAAAGATATGAAAAAGAAAGGTCAACCCTTGTATTTATTTTTATTCTTTGAACAAGAAAAAAAGTACCATTTTCTATTTTAGAATTTTTTAAGAGGGTAAAGAAAAGATTTCTTATTATTTTTTTTTTTCATACCCTACCTAAGGAATTTCATATTCATCTGCTCAAAACATTAGTAAATTCCAATAATTGCTTTGATTAAAAAAATGAACATTATAAAATTATTTCAATTTGAAATAATTTTATATAAATATAATAAATTTGCATAATAAAAAAAATTTAGAATTATATTAAATAATCCAAATTATAAACCAACCTCTACTAGGCTGTTTTTTGAGTCAAACCGATTAAGATTATTACTTAATTATTTATTTGATTTGTCCCCAAAAAAACTTTGTGAATTTCCCGTTGAAAGAGATTTTGCTAACGAAAAAGCTTTCAACGCTGCCCGACGCCCTTTGTTTTTCCAAATATTTTTCCGAATACGTTTTTTTGATATAGAAGTGCGCTTTTTTGGAACTGCCATTAAAAAATTATAAATGATTATTCATTGCTATAGTTGGATGTGAAAGACATCTAGTGTTCAAAACGAATTGTTCTTTACTATTTATTATCCATTTATTCTTTATATTATAATATACTCCTAATATAGCTAATATACTCCTAATATAGCTATCGAAAATGAAAAATTATTAGGAACAAAGAAAAAAAGATATAGAATGTTTTTTTGTCAAAAAAAATGAATTGTTTATTGATTCGTAATAAACGAATTTAATAAAAATAAGTCTTATTTTATTGGATCAACTTGTAGGTTGTCTTTTATGATTGATATCAAAAAGCATGTTTTTCGTGTAATTATTCCTTCTTGATCTATAGCGGGAAATTTTTGTAATGCATACTAAATAATAAAGAAAATTTGAAGTTTCTATATTGTCAAAATATTTTACTTAAACAAAAAAACGGGCGTGTTCATTAATAGTTTCAGTGGATCATCCTATTTGAACAATTCGACCTTCGTAACTTGAAATATTTTAAGTATTTGGCAAACTATTAAGAATAGAAAAATAAAATCCTATTTAACTTTTGGATATTAAAATTTTTTATTAACTGATTTTTTTGAAAAGAGATAAGAGCTGGTGAATCAGAAAAATTAACTAGGAATTAAATAAATATACTTTTCTTTATGGAATATACGTATCAATATTCATGGATCATACCTTTCATCTCACTTCCAATTCCTATCTTAATAGGAGTGGGACTTCTACTTTTTCCAACGGCAACCAAAAACCTTCGACGTGTGTGGTCTTTTCCGAGTGTTTTATTGTTAAGTATAGTTATGATTTTTTCAGTTTATTTGTCGATTGATCAAATAAATAGTAGTTATATCTATCAATATGTATGGTCTTGGACCATCAATAATGATTTTTCTTTAGAGTTGGGCTACTTGATCGATCCCCTTACTTGTATTATGGCAATATTAATCACGACTGTTGGAATTATGGTTCTTATTTATAGTGACAATTATATGTCTCATGATGAAGGATATTTGAGATTTTTTGCATATATGAGTTTGTTCAATACGTCAATGTTGGGATTAGTTACTAGTTCTAATTTGATCCAAATTTATATTTTTTGGGAATTGGTTGGAATGTGTTCTTATCTATTAATAGGTTTTTGGTTCACTAGACCTACTGCGGCGAATGCTTGTCAAAAGGCATTTGTAACTAATCGCGTGGGAGATTTTGGTTTATTAGTAGGGATTTTAGGTCTTTATTGGACAACGGGGAGTTTTGAATTTCGGGATTTGTTTAAAATATTCAATAACTTGATTTATAATAATGAGGTTAATTTATTATTTGTTACTTTGTGCGCCGTCTTATTATTTGCAGGTGCGGTTGCTAAATCTGCTCAATTTCCTCTTCATGTATGGTTACCTGATGCTATGGAGGGGCCTACCCCCATTTCTGCTCTTATCCATGCTGCTACGATGGTCGCAGCGGGAATTTTTCTTGTCGCTCGGCTTTTTCCGATTTTTATAAAAATACCTTACATCATGAAGCTAATAGCTTTGATAGGTATAATAACAGTACTATTTGGAGCTACTTTAGCTCTTGCTCAAAAAGATATTAAGAGAGGTTTAGCCTATTCTACAATGTCTCAATTGGGTTATATGATGTTAGCTTTGGGTATGGGGTCTTATCGGGCTGCTTTATTTCATTTGATTACTCATGCTTATTCAAAAGCGTTGTTGTTTTTAGGATCTGGGTCCATTATTCACTCAATGGAATCGGTTGTTGGATATTCGCCAGATAAAAGTCAGAACATGGTTCTTATGGGTGGTTTAACAAAGCATGTGCCAATTACAAAAAATGCTTTTTTATTAGGTACCCTTTCTCTTTGTGGTATTCCACCCCTTGGGTGCTTTTGGTCTAAAGATGAAATTCTTAATGATAGTTGGTTGTATTCACCGATTTTCGCAATAATAGCCTGTTCCACAGCAGGATTAACAGCATTTTATATGTTTCGCATCTACTTACTTACTTTTGAGGGACATTTAAACCTTTATTGTAAAAATTACAGCGGAAAAACAAATAACTCGCTCTATTCAATATCATTATGGGGTAAAGAAGGATCAAAAATAATTCAAAACAACTTTCCTTTCTTATCATTATTAACAATGAATAATACTGAAACGTCTTCGTTTTTTTTGAAAAAAACACCATATCAAAGTGATATTAATGTAACAAAAATGATGCGCCCTTTTGTTACTATTCCCCATTTTGGTACTAAGAAGACTTTTTCATATCCCTATGAATCAGATAATACTATGCTATTTCCGATGTTTGTATTATCCCTATTTACTTTGTTTGTTGGAGTCATAGGAATTCCGTTCACTCAATTCAATCAAAAAGCAATGGATTTGAATATATTAGACAAATGGTTAACTCCGTCTATAAACTTGTTACATGAAAGTTCAAAAGATTCGGAAAATTGGTATGAATTTGTTAAAAGTTTTTTCGGACGTTTTCTAGGAGACTCTTCTCTGTCATTCTATTCGAAGCTTCTCCTTCTTGGCGTATTGACGATTGGTCTTTTATTGTTTCTATTTCTATTTCGTCAGTATGCTTTCCGTTTGCAAAAAAGGGGAGGCGTTCGACTTGTTCTATGTGTTCGAGTCATTTTGTTACTTTTCGTATATCTTTTTGTCTGTTTGAGCCGGATCTACGTCTTTTCTGACGTAGGTCGGGAGTTGATTTCTTTTCTAATCTTAAGTGTGGGGGCGGGGCAAGCCCTTCCGGCACCATCGAATCCTATCTTTTACCTAGTGGATATGCTCGTCCAAGAGAGATTTGCACTTGTACTATTGCTAATTAATTAGTCTGTTGTCGCTCGTCCTGTCTATCCTAGTTGCCTATCTCCGTCACCAAGAAGAGGGTTTGCACCGTAAAGTGGTACAGATCTACCTGTCCCCTAAAAAAGGTAAGTGTTTTGAGATCGTTCTACACAAGTAGGAGATCGAGCATTCGCATAGAAAGATGGTGATCAGATCAAATAAAGTCCGTTCGTGCCAGTCCGGGTAAAGCTACTACAATGAAGAGACACCCATGCTAGCTTCTTTCCGAGATGAAGACCAGCCCTTATTCTCTACTTCAGGTAGTCGAAGACTGGTGGGACGACAGAAAAAGAACAGATAATGTCCCGGCAAATGAAAGCATCTCATAGTTCACACATTTGATCGATTCAAACCTGCTGCTTGCTACCACTTTGTAATTACATTAGAAGAAAATAGCCCAAGACAACTGTGGCATGCCCTGTTTACAGCTGCTTATCCTCTTATGTCTTTCCGTCATCTCAACCTCGCACCTAAGCATCACGTTCCTAGGGACAGAGACC
>JBDJHY010000049.1:931786-949188 GCA_039654485.1 Withania somnifera | reverse complement strand
AGTTCTTTGAATAAACTTAGACTCGAAACAAGGACTCGATTGTGTAAAAAGCCTTCGAGAAAAGGATACTTATCGACAGGATATGATCCTTTCTTCAAGAAATCAGATCCGAAAACACTCGAGCTTTTATCGGAAAACCTATCCTATTTGAGAAAAAAGCTTTTGCCTGAAGATAGGGCAATCAAGATGGACCTGATTCATTTTCTTTTTCTTCTATGGCCTACTAAGGATTTTATGGATGACAACGAATATGGATATGATAACCCCGGTTCAGAAGTTTTTGAATCTTTTAAAAACCTTTTTGACAATCAGAGTAATCCATTCCTTAAAAAAGATTTCAGAAACGTTTTGTTGCAGAATGCTGAAAAAAATACGACTTTCAGAAAAAAACTCCCCCGATGGAAATACCAAATAATCGACGAGGAAGAACAAGAAATCGGCGATTTTCCACAAATGATACCCGAAGATCATGGCATTCGTTCAAGAAAAGGCAAAAGTTACGTAATGACTTTTGTTGACAAGAAGAGGCGGGATTTAAGTGAAGAAGACACGTTCAAATACGAAATGGTTTTCATGGACTTTGCTGCAGGAGCAGACTTCCGACGAGATCTAATCAAAGGTTCTATGCGGTCTCAAAGGCGTAAAATGATTATTTTTAAATGGTATCAAATAAACGCACATTCCCCTCTTTTTTTGGACAAAACAAAAAAAATCCCCTTTTCTCGTTTTTATTATCAAATCTGCGATTCGCTTGAACTCATTCTTAGCCAATTAAAATTGATGAGGAAAAGAAAAATTGGAAAGTCTACAAAAGAGCAAAAAAAAATAAAGAAAAAAATACCGAAAAACAAAAGAACGAAGAAAGAGTTAGAAGAAATGCGAATGGAAATGGCACTGGCCTGGGATACCCTTCCACAGGGGCACGAAATAAGAGGTTCCTTGTTACTAATTCAGTGTTTTTTGAGAAAATTTGTTTTATTCCCTTCACTCATCACTGCGAAAAATATCGTACGTATACTCCTATTGCAACGTCCTGAATGGTCTGAGGACTTTGCCGAATTGAAAAAAGAGACCTATGTTAAATGTACCTATGCCGGTGTTCCATTATCCGAAACAGAATTTCCCGCGGATTGGTTCACAGAGGGTTTTCAGATAAAAATCGTATTTCCTTTCCATCTGAGACCTTGGCACAATAAGAACCGAGAGTTGAGTGAGAAAAATCCGAAAGAGGATTCGGCTTTTTTAACAATTTTAGGAGGGGAAGCTCAACTTCCTTTTGGTGAGGCCCGAAAAGAATCTTTCTTTTTTAAACCCCTTGTTAAAAAATTTAACAAAACAAGGAAAGAAATAAAAAAGAAGGGGTTACTAGTTATAATCTCAAAAACGCTAATAGGAAAAGCACAAAAAATAGAAGTACTTGCAAAAGTTATAGAAGAAGGAACAAAATGGTACAAAAAATTGATTGTTTTTAGCGAGAAAATAATACGAAAAATAGTAACAATATATATAAAAATAACAAAAGTAACAAAAAAAATAAGAAAAATAGCTTCATCCTCTCTATCAAACCTTAAATTAAAATTAGATAGATTTGATAGATTAAAAAAAGTCAAAATAAATGAATCGAGTGAAATTAAAGAAGAAAAAGATTCCATAATTATCAATCAGATAATTGACAAATCATCTAATCAAATTGAATCTCCCAGTTCGATAAATTCTTCTGTGCAAGAAAAAAAAATGAAGGATCTGATTGATAGAATAAATACAGCTCGAAAGGAACTAGAAAGAGTCAAAAAAGCGAGACAAGAACTAAGTCCAACAATAACAATAAATGATCAAAAACCTCAATTAATCTCTAAATTACCCCCCCTTTTTAAAATTTTCAAAATATTCATTGTAAGAATATACAAAAATAGATTTTTATCTATCATTGAAATGATAAATTTTGATAAATTTTTTGAAAGAAAACAAAAAGGAACTAATAACAATAAGCCAAATCCGGTTCCGTTTATTTCGACTATAAAAAAGTCACTTGATAATATTAGGTATAGTCAAAATGATATTGAGAATAGTGAAAAAAATATTAGGAATAGAAAAAAAAATTCACACATTTTGTATGACTTATCCTACGTATCACAAGCATATGTATTTTACAAATTATCACAAATCCAAGTTAGTAACTCGTATAAATTAAGATCTATTCTTCAATATCAAGAAATACCCCCGTTTCTTAAGCCTGAAATAAGGGATTCTTTTGAAACCCAAGGAATGGTTCATTCAAAATTGAGGGCTAAGAAACTTCCAAGTTCTGAAATGAATAAATGGAAAAACTGGTTAAGAGGCCATTATCAATACGGTTTATCTGAGATCAGATGGTCTAGTTTAATTAATATACCAAAAAAATGCATACCAGAAAAATGGCGAAATAAAGTGAATTGGCGTCGTATAGCTAAAAATAAAATTTTAAGAAAACGACATTCAAAGAAAATTTTTAAAAAACAGCATTCAAAGAAAAAAGACCAATTAATGGATTCCAAAAACCAATTTAAAGTAGATTCATTATCTAATGAAAAAGAAAAATTTCAAAAATACTCTAGATATGACTTTTTATCATATAAATTTCTTAATTATGAAAATCAAAGAGCATGTTTTTTTTACAGATCCTCATTTCAAGGAAATACGAATCAAGAGATTTCTTATAAGACACCTAAAGAAAACCCTTTGTATAGGCTGAGAGACCTCCCTCTTAATAATTATTTAGGAAAATTCGATCCTCGATATCTATATCTGGAAAAAACAGAAGACGAAAGAAACTCTTTAAAATTTTTTAATTGGGAAGTTTTCAATTCGGATCTCAAATCTTATCTTAGGATTCCAACAATCAATTCACCAAACTCCTACAAGCGGGTTTTGGATTGGATGGGAATGAATTATTGGATGGGAATGAATTCAATAATAAAAAAGCATCCGAAGGAGGAACGTTTGCCGTTCCCAAGATATAGATTCCTTTCTAAGGAATATAAAAAGGAAACTTGGTTTATACCAAGCGAATTATTTACTAGTATTGAACAGATCGATGAAGATGAAGTGTCTTGGGAAGAAGAAGAACTCGTCTACCAAGGAACAACAAAAACAATACAAATAAGACAAAAAGAATACGAACAAAAACAAATTAAACCGATTTTCATATCACAAGAAGAGATTGAAACAAATGTTAAAAAGGCGGAAAATAAAAAAAAACATAAACTGAAGTACTCCCAATTGGAAGCGATGCTGGAATGTTTTTTTCTTGTTCAACGCGAATGCGAGGAGTTTTTGTATGAAAGACTGGAACGTAATCTGAGGCTATCCTGTATCATGCTTAGACTATTAGATCCAAGCAAACTCCTTTTATTTTTAAGGTCAATGCAAACGACAACAGGTGTGACTAAGAATATATTTTCGCGGTATGATGCAAGAGTAAACTTGTTGGACAGCGGCATATTGAGCTTAAAGCCGCTTCGTCTGTCTGGAAAGAAAGATGGAGAATTGATTCTGTATCAAACCCTAGGTATTTCATTTAGTTGGTCTTTTTATAAGATAAGGCAATTCGATCAGGACCTATTCGATAACATGATTCGAAGATATGTTTTTAAGAAGATGTTTTCAATACCTCTAAGAAGAACTTTGGAATTGGTTGTTCCTGAAACGATAAAACCGTTTAGACATCTTTTTGATTTGGTTGTTCCTGAAACGATTTTATCGTTTAGACATCGTAGAAAATTGAGAATTCTAATTTGTTTCAATTCAAAGAATAGAAATGATGGAGATAGAAATCCAGTAGTTTGGAACGGAAAGGACGTAAAAAACAGCAGACAAGTTTCACATAAAAATAATCATCTTGATAGAGCAAAAAATCAATTAATGAGATTGAAGCTCTTTCTTTGGCCTAATTATCGATTAGAAGATTTAGCTTGTATGAATCGTTATTGGTTTGATACGAATAATGGTAGTCGTTTCAGTATGTTAAGGATACAGATGTATCCACGATTAAAAGTTCATTAAAAGTTCCCCGATAATATACTTTTTCTATATATCCTATACCCTATATATAATATAGGGTATATGAAAGCAAACAAATACACAGATCAGATATATTGTCTCACATTTCATTCTAGTATCCAATATGAAATGAATAATGTCTCAATTAGATCTCGAAATGAATCAACAAAACCTTCTTCATTTTAGATCTAAATTGTTCGATGCGAAACTGGACCAATCTTTTTCTATGCTTATCTAAATCCATTTCAATTGGATGGATTGATTTTAATTCCTAAAATTAGGAGTTCATAAAGAAATTCGGATTAGATTATTGTATATACCACATTCAAATTAATGGCATTATTATTACTGATCGGTAAAATCCATATCTGTAAAAAGGGAGGGGGCTTTTTTTTATGGTAAAAAATTCATTCATTTCGGTTATTTCTCCAAAAGAAAACGAAGAAAACAGAGGGTCTGTTGAATTTCAAGTATTCAGTTTCACAACTAAGATAAGTAGACTTACTTCACATTTGGAATTACACAAAAAAGACTATTCATCTCAGAGAGGTTTGCGAAAAATTTTGGGAAAACGTCAACGACTCCTGGCTTATTTGTCAAAAAAAAATAGAAGACGCTATAAAGAATTAATTGGTGAGTTGGATATTCGAGAGATAAAAACTCGTTAATTTGAAGCGCGATACCATTTGAGCTTAGTCGTTTCAATTTGGATGAACTTCTTTTTACTTTCAGCAATGCATGGAAGAATGACTCTGGAAAAACTTATGATTGCACCAACTACAAGAAAAGACCTTATGATAGTCAATATGGGCCCTCACCACCCATCAATGCATGGTGTTCTTCGACTGATCGTTACTCTCGAGGGCGAAGATGTTATTGACTGTGAACCAATATTGGGTTATTTACATAGAGGGATGGAGAAACTGGCGGAAAATCGAACAATTATCCAGTATTTGCCTTATGTAACGCGTTGGGATTATTTAGCTACTATGTTCACAGAAGCAATAACCGTAAATGGACCTGAACAGTTAGGTAATATTCAAGTACCTAAAAGAGCTAGCTATATCAGAACTATTATGTTGGAGTTGAGTCGTATTGCTTCTCATTTGTTATGGCTTGGCCCTTTTATGGCAGATATTGGGGCACAGACCCCTTTCTTCTATATTTTTCGAGAACGAGAATTGATATATGACCTATTCGAAGCTGCTACCGGTATGCGCATGATGCATAATTATTTTCGTATCGGCGGAGTCGCTGCTGATCTACCTCATGGCTGGATAGATAAATGTTTGGATTTTTGCGATTATTTTTTAACCGGGGTTACTGAATACCAAAAGCTTATTACACGGAATCCTATTTTTTTAGAACGAGTTGAAGGCATAGGCATTATTGGCGCAGAAGAAGCACTAAATTGGGGTTTATCAGGGCCAATGCTACGAGCTTCCGGAATAGAGTGGGATCTTCGTAAAGTTGATCGTTATGAGTGTTACGACGAATTTGATTGGGAGATTCAATGGCAAAAAGAAGGGGATTCGTTAGCTCGGTATTTAGTACGAATCAGTGAAATGACAGAATCCATAAAAATTATCCAACAGGCTCTAGAAGGAATTCCAGGGGGCCCTTATGAAAATTTAGAAACCCGACGCTTTGATAGAATAAAAGACCCCGAATGGAATGATTTTGAATATCGATTTATTAGTAAAAAACCTTCTCCAACTTTTGAACTGTCCAAGCAAGAACTTTATGTAAGAGTCGAAGCACCAAAAGGAGAATTGGGAATTTTTCTGATAGGAGATCAGAGTATTTTTCCTTGGAGATGGAAAATTCGACCGCCGGGTTTTATCAACTTGCAAATTCTTCCTCAGTTAGTTAAAAGGATGAAATTGGCTGATATTATGACAATACTAGGTAGCATAGATATCATTATGGGAGAGGTTGATCGTTGAAATGATAATTGAGACAACAGAAATACAAGCTATCAATTCTTTTTCCAGATTGGAATCCTTAAAAGAAGTCTATGGGATCATATGGATGCTTGTCCCTATTTTCATTCTTCTATTAGGAATCACACTAGGTGTACTAGTAATTGTTTGGTTAGAAAGAGAAATATCGGCAGGGATACAACAACGTATTGGACCCGAATACGCCGGGCCTTTGGGAATTCTTCAAGCTCTAGCAGATGGTACAAAACTGCTGTTCAAAGAAAACCTTCTTCCATCTAGAGGAGATACGCGTTTATTCAGTATCGGGCCATCCGTAGCAGTCATATCCATTTTACTAAGTTATTCAGTAATTCCTTTTAGCTATCGCTTTATTCTGGCCGATCTTAGTATTGGTGTTTTTTTATGGATCGCCGTTTCAAGTCTTGCTCCCCTTGGACTTCTTATGTCGGGATATGGATCAAATAATAAATATTCCTTTTTAGGTGGATTAAGGGCGGCTGCTCAATCAATCAGTTATGAAATACCATTAACTCTATGTGTATTAGCAATATCTCTACGTGCGATTCGATGAGACATAAAATTTCCCCTATTTCTTTTCTTTCTAGCAAGAAAGTGAAATGAGTTGAATTCTTTATTGGGGTTGATGAACTAAACCAGATAGTTATATGAGTGAAATAAAACGGCTTGAAAATTTGCTGTGAAAGGAATTCAATCTCATTTCCTATGTACAAGAATTAAGTGAAAGTAAACACAAGCAATCGAGACTGTTTACCCCAAGATTGGTTGATTAGTGATCTTGAAGCGGGTTCAAAAGATCAACTGGATCGGGTTTCTACTATCTATTTCCATAGATACCCTAATAAGAGATTCAAAAATGAGTGGATGGTTAGGAAGACCAAGATACACAAAGGATTAGTAATGGAGATTCTGTAAATTATCCAATAGGATAGTTCTTTATAGAAAAGTAATTCGAATTGGGGCTTTAAGTTGGTAGAAATGATTAAGAAGTACTCCCCACGATTTCGATCCAGAGTCTATTCCTATCCACCAATTAAGTAAATAACTATCAAGAACGAAGAAATCTTTTACTTTGGCTAATGTCCCTTTTCCTGAGAAAGGAGAATAGGAATGAAATAAAATCGAAAGACTAGAATTGCAAAAAGAGATCTTTTTTGATTCAAAACTATTTCATTTTATAAAGAGAAGGACAATCCTTCTTATGCAATGTCTAATTCTTTTTCGTAATCGAAAGTGGTAGGTTGAAATATCTATGTGATATTCCTCTAAAAAGTCTTTTTTATTCAAGGATAAAGTTATTAATGAACAAAGAAAAATGAAAATTCTTAAAAGATGAGATCAATTCAGAAGCACTTTTTCTTATAAATCTAGCAGACAGAATTCCATTGGTCTAATTAGATTATAGGTCTTAGGATCAGAGTTTGACTCTCTATCGATCCTACATCAATATAAATAATGTTGAAAGGTCCTTAGATTTATTTTTGACCTATGAGGAGCCGTATGAGTTGAAAATCTCATGTACGGTTCTGGAATAGCGACGGAAACCGTGATGTTATCGTCGACTATGATTATCTAACAGTTCAAGTACAGTTGATATAGTTGAAGCGCAGTCAAAATATGGTTTTTGGGGATGGAATTTGTGGCGTCAACCTATAGGGTTTATCGTTTTTCTAATTTCTTCTCTAGCCGAGTGTGAGAGATTACCTTTTGATTTACCAGAAGCAGAAGAAGAATTAGTAGCAGGTTATCAAACCGAATATTCCGGTATCAAATTTGGTTTATTTTACGTTGCTTCGTATCTAAATCTACTAGTTTCTTCATTATTTGTAACAGTTCTTTACTTGGGGGGTTGGAATTTTTCGATTCCATACATATCCGTTCCTGAGCTTTTTGACATAACTAAAAGAGGTCAAGTTTTTGGAACAACAATCGGTATCTTTATTACATTAGCTAAGACTTATTTGTTCTTGTTCATTTCTATTGCAACAAGATGGACTTTACCGAGACTGAGAATGGACCAACTATTAAATCTTGGATGGAAATTTCTTTTACCTATTTCTCTAGGTAATCTATTATTAACAACCTCGTCCCAACTTCTTTCACTGTAAAGGAATCGAATATTCTATCTTCACAACTTGTCTCAAACAAGAGAAAGAAACAAGTCCAATTATTTATAGATATTCAGATATGTTCCCTATGCTAACTCACTTCTTGAATTCAGGTCAACAAACAATACGAGCGTCCAGGTACATTGGTCAAGGTTTCCTGATTACCTTGTCCCACGCGAATCGTTTACCTGTAACTATTCAATATCCCTACGAAAAATTGATCACATCAGAACGCTTCCGAGGCCGAATCCACTTTGAATTCGATAAATGCATTGCTTGTGAAGTATGTGTTCGTGTATGTCCTATAGACCTACCCGTTGTTGATTGGAAATTGGAAACTGATATTCGAAAGAAACGATTACTTAATTACAGCATTGATTTTGGAATCTGTATATTTTGTGGTAATTGTGTTGAGTATTGTCCAACAAATTGTTTATCAATGACTGAAGAATATGAACTTTCTACTTATGATCGTCACGAATTGAATTATAATCAAATTGCTTTAGGTCGATTACCGGTGTCAATAATTGACGATTACACAATTCGAACAATTTCTTCGAATTCACCTCAAATAAAAAATGTATAAAACCCTTGATTCAAAAAACATTGACAAATTCAAAAAAGCTTTTGGATCTAAAGGGATGGGGTTTTTGCTTGCTCAATATGGTGGGGTGGGGAGAATCATGGCTTCATTTTGATTGAAAGTCGATTCCTATTCGAATAATGATTTCAAAATATAGAGTTTCAACCCCTGCTTTCGAGAATAAGAGTAGTCCAATAACTGTATCTACATCAATCCACACTACCCCCATTCGAATTTCATTCAATTCAGACGTATCCTATTTTTTAGTTTTTAGGATAACTTCTTTTTCCTGGTTAGGTCAACAAAGGCATGAAATATTTCGATTTATTTTTCGATAAAATCAAATGGATTTACCTGGACCAATGCACGATTTTCTTTTAGTCTTTCTGGGATTGGGTCTTATATTCGGAAGTCTGGCAGTAGTATTACTTCCGAATCCAATTTATTCGGCCTTTTCATTGGGATTGGTTTTTTTTTGTATATCCTTATTCTATATTCTATCGAACTCCTATTTTGTAGCTGCTGCGCAGCTCCTTATTTATGTAGGAGCTATAAATGTTTTAATCATTTTTGCTGTGATGTTCATGAATGATTCAGAATATTACAAAGATTTTCATCTTTGGACCGTTGGGGATGGAGTTACTTCACTGGTTTGTACAAGTCTTTTTATTTCGCTAATTACTACTATTCCAGATACGTCTTGGTATGCGATCAGTTGGACTACAAAATCAAATCAGATTCTAGAGCAAGATTTGATAAGTAACAGTCAACAAATTGGAATTCATTTATCAACCGATTTTTTTCTTCCATTTGAACTCATTTCAATAATTCTTTTAGTTGCTTTAATAGGTGCAATTGCTATAGCTCGTCAATAATAAATCTTTATTAAAACGAGTAATTCAAATAGAATCAATAGAAAAGGAATGTTATAATCCTTTAATTGGAATTTCTGTCTAAAATAGAATCGATAGAATTTTTCTTTTTATCGATCTATTACTAACCTATTTTCTTGTTTTGTTCCATACTTGTTAGAATCGATTCAATTATTGTTCAGATTGAAATGAATCAAGATTGATAAGGAGTTGGGTAATGATGCTCGAACATATACTTGTTTTGAGTGCCTATTTATTTTCGATTGGGATCTATGGATTGATCACAAGTCGAAATATGGTTAGAGCCCTTATGTGTCTTGAACTTATATTCAATTCAGTTAATATCAATTTTGTCACATTTTCTGATATTTTTGATAATCGTCAATTAAGAGGAGACATTTTCTCCATTTTTGTTATAGCTATTGCAGCCGCTGAAGCAGCTATTGGCCCGGCTATTGTTTCATCAATTTATCGTAATAGAAAATCAACTCGTATTAACCAATCCAATTTGTTGAATAAATAGGTTGAATCATATAAATGGAAATGGGAGTGGGAATATTCATAAATTCATTCAAATTAGTAGGTAGGGTCTGATCTTGGTTGCAAAAATAGAAGAAATCAAAGTATTTTGGCCCTCGCTCATAAAACAATTTGGAAGTAGATTGATTCTGATCATTCATTGATTCGTCTGGTATCTAAATATAGGATTCGGTTATAAGTTAGTTTACTAGACCGAAAATTTATGACGTTCAAAAATGTATAGATCCAATGTCCCATTCAGTAAAGATTTATGATACATGTATAGGATGTACTCAATGTGTCCGAGCGTGCCCCACCGATGTATTAGAAATGATACCCTGGGACGGGTGTAAAGCTAAACAAATCGCTTCTGCTCCAAGGACCGAGGACTGTGTTGGTTGTAAGAGATGTGAATCGGCCTGTCCAACGGATTTCTTGAGTGTTCGAGTTTATTTATGGCATGAAACAACTCGCAGTATGGGTCTAGCTTATTGATACGTTCTAGAAAACTCTACTTGAATCCATTCTCTTTTTTTTACCGACAAGGTCCGTGCTCAAATTTCACTATTTTGAGCACGAACTTTGCTGGCCCAAGTGTATCTTGTCTTTATCACGAATCATTTTCCTCTCTTAACCATAATTGTAATTTTGCCGATATTCGCGGGTTCCTTAATTTTATTTCTTCCACATAGAGGAAATAGAGTAATCCGGTGGTATACTATATGTATATCTATCTTAGAACTTCTTCTAACGACTTATGCATTCTGTTATCATTTCCAATCGGATGATCCATTAATACAACTAGTAGAGGATTATAAATGGATCGATTTTTTTGATTTCCATTGGAGATTGGGAATAGATGGACTCTCTATAGGCCCCATTTTACTCACGGGATTCATCACTACTTTAGCCACTTTAGCGGCTTGGCCAGTTACTCGGGATTCGCGATTATTTCATTTCCTGATGTTAGCAATGTACAGCGGGCAAATAGGATTATTTTCTTCTCGGGACCTTTTACTTTTTTTCCTCATGTGGGAGTTAGAATTAATTCCCGTTTATCTACTTGTATCCATGTGGGGGGGAAAAAAACGTCTGTACTCAGCTACAAAATTTATTTTGTACACGGCGGGAGGTTCTGTTTTTCTTTTAATAGGCGTTCTGGGTATCGCTTTATATGGTTCTACTGAACCGACATTAAATTTGGAAATATTAGCCAATCAGTCCTATCCTTTGGCCTTGGAAATAATCTTATATATTGGATTTTTTATTGCTTTTGCTGTCAAATTGCCAATCATACCCCTACATACATGGTTACCCGATACCCACGGAGAAGCGCATTATAGTACTTGTATGCTTCTAGCCGGAATCTTATTAAAAATGGGAGTGTATGGATTAGTTCGGATCAATATGGAATTATTCCCTCATGCCCATTCTATATTTTCTCCTTGGTTGATGATAGTAGGCGCAATGCAAATAATCTATGCAGCTTTAACATCTCTCGGTCAACGTAATTTAAAAAAAAGAATAGCCTATTCCTCTGTATCTCATATGGGTTTCATAATTATAGGAATTGGTTCTATCACTGATATGGGGCTCAACGGAGCCCTTTTACAAATAATCTCTCATGGATTTATTGGTGCTGCACTTTTTTTCTTGGCTGGAACGACTTATGATAGAATACGTCTTCTTTATCTTGACGAAATGGGTGGAATAGCTATCCCAATGCCAAAAATATTCACGATGTTCAGTAGCTTTTCGATGGCCTCCCTTGCATTACCAGGTATGAGTGGTTTTGTTGCCGAATTAATAGTCTTTTTTGGACTAATTACTAGTCAAAAATATCTTTTAATGACAAAACTCCTAATTGCTTTTGTAATGGCAATTGGAATGATATTAACTCCTATTTATTTATTATCTATGTTACGCCAGATGTTCTATGGATACAAGATATTTAATGTTCCAAATTCTTCTTTTTTGGATTCTGGACCACGAGAGTTATTTCTTTCGATCTCTATTTTTTTACCCGTACTAGGTATTGGTATGTACCCAGATTTCGTTCTTTCACTATCAGTTGAAAAGGTTGAAGTTATTCTATCGAATTCTTTTTATAGATCGTTTTTATGAATAAAAAAAGAAAAAGATGTCATCATTTAATGTTCGTTGTACAATCACAAAAAGAAGGCTTTTTCTTCTCTTACGTTAAGTAAAAAAATGACTTTGAACTGGCGAGAACCCGGCGAATCGCTACAACATTTCATTCGCCGGGTTCTCGCCAGTTCACGCAAAGTTTTTTATCTGATATGCGCTGTACACTTTTCTATTCCTATTCGTAAGAACCCCCCTTTTGAATTCAATATTCAATTAGATGAAAAGGGAAATGAACCATAACTGTGTAGTCCTATTCCTAATAGATTGACGCCAAAATAGCATATCCAAATTATAAGAAATCCAATAGACGCCACAATTGCCGAATTTGTACCCTTCCATTTTCTATTTGTTCGAGTATGTAAATAAATCGCGAATACGATCCAAGTAATAAAAGCCCAAGTTTCTTTTGGGTCCCAACTCCAATAGGATCCCCACGCCTCGTTAGCCCATACTGCTCCAGAAAGAATTCCTATGGTTAAAAAGATAAATCCTAGACTAATAACCCGATAACTCCAATAATCCAATTGTTGAATCAATTGGGACCTGTAATAATTTTTTGGCGAAAAAAAAGAAGGATTTTGGAAACCAGTACTTCGGTGATTCACGTATTCCATTTCACCAAAGAAAAATGACTCGTTGAAATTTACTACACGATTACTCGTAGCAAAAAACTTTTTCTTTTTTCGAACTGTAATGACTAGAAGTGATACTGATAATAATGATCCACATAAAAGGGCCGCATACCCTAATATCATCATACTTACGTGCATTATTAGCCACTCGGATTGAAGGGCGGGGACTAATATTGTGGATTTGTGTACTTCAGTTACAAGACCCGAAGTAGCAAAGCCCTGTGTAAAAATAGCACTTGGGCCAATTATTGTGCTTAGAAGATTTTGATTTTTTTTGAAATACGGAACTAGATGAATAAGCGAAAAACTCCATGAAAGAAAGATTAACGATTCATATAAATCACTCAGTGGAAAATGTCCCGAATAAATCCAACGAGTAATTAATAATCCTGTTATACAAAAAAAAGTCATTATCATGCCCTTTTCGGATGAATCATATAGTTTTACCATTTCATCGACTAAAAAACTTATCAAATGAATTGTAATTCGAATTGAAATGATCGAAAAAGACACATGAGTTAATATATGTTCTAAGATTGAAAATATCATAAAAAAAGAGTCCCTTAATTTAATTAGAAAATCGAAATTGGGAATTGAATTTATTATAGGATCTATTTCCTTTTTTTAGGAGATGATATGCCGCCACTCGGACTCGAACCGAGATGCTCTAGCACTGCTTCCTAAGAGCAGCGTGTCTACCAATTTCACCATAGCGGCTTCACTTAAACTCATAATAGACTATGAATAAGGAATCGTCTAGATTTAAGAATTCAATTGGGTGCAATATTTTTTCGGAAAGATTCAAATTGATGAATAAAAATTCGTTCAAATAGGTATTTGAAGGTTCATTATTTTAGTTTAGAGTCTTAGTTTTATTATGTATTTTATACTCTCTTTGACTTGAACTCTTGTAAAACGAGATCGTCCTATTATGAATTAAGGGATCGAACCCCCCCCAAAAAAAACCTTTTTATTTTAATGAACTATTTTTGATTTATTGGAGTTCAAAAAGTGAAACCCAAAAATCAATTTGATCATTGACACATATTTATTCAGAATCTCTTCACTAAGTCCTTTTGCCTGGATTGATGGCGAGAGGTATATTGGGATCTACACAGGAATTCAGAGACAATCCAAAAATAAGAAAGTTGTACAAAAAGGTTTAGAATTTTAATCAATTAGTTTCAATGATTTTAGTAACGAGAGATTTTCGATCCGCCCTTCTATAGAGAAAAACTGGATCTATAGAAAACAGAAAATTCGATTATCATAACAAATAGGTTGATGGGTAAAATAATACTCCCCAACTTGGAAATGAGAAAATAGACTAAAAAGAAAATGGAGTATCTTCTGTTTTTTTGTCAACAAAAAGAAAGAATTCTTTTTGTTTTTCGAATTCTGTAAGGGAAAGAGAAGAGTTCTTGTTATACCTATTCTAACAGCGGAACGATTTCCATCTCCTATTGATTAACTCAACAGGGAATGGAAATCGGGAATTTGATTTTCGAAATCAAATGAGTCAATTTTTGAGTCAAGCCGATTCAAATTATTCCAAGGTGTTATGTTTTATTACTTTTTTTACTTCTTTTTCGCACAAAAAAGCTTTTTGAATTCCCAGTAGAAAGAGATTTGCCTAAGGAAACCGCTTTTAACGCTGCCCGAGATCCACCCCCCTTCCAAAAATTTTTACGAATACGCTTTTTTGATGCAGAAGTACGTTTTTTTGGAACTGCCATTTAAATTAAAAATTAAGAGATTACTCATTGGTCGAGCTGGATGTGAAAGACATCTATTGTTTAAAAAAATCTGTTCTTTTCTAATTCATTCTGTATTTCTTTTCTAGAGAATATTCTTCTTTTCTAAAAATTCAAAAGAATGCATAAGAGAGGTGAAAGATATGGCAAAACCACATAAAATATTACTAAAAATAGAAAAGTTTTCTATTTTTAGTAACTTGTCAAACTGGGGAAAAATAGGTCCAATTTAACTTGAATTTTCAAATTCGAAGGATACTCGTAATTAATCTCTTTGTTTCATATGATTTGACCAATTGTAACATCTTGATTTGAATATTTGAAGTATTTAGCCGAAAGTCAGAAAGAAATTAAAATTCAAAAATTCGATTTCAGTTAGTTTAAGTTAGTGCATATCTTCATTTTTTATTGACTCCTGTCTAAAGTCCGATGAGTCGGAAACAATTAATATTAATTAAGAATTCAACAGGTTTTTTTATGGAACAGACATATCAATATGCGTGGATCATACCTTTCGCTCCACTTCCAGTTTCTATGTTAATAGGAGTGGGACTTCTTCTTTTTCCGACAGCAACAAAAAATCTTCGTCGTATGTGGGCCTTTCCGAGTATTTTAGTGTTAAGCATGGTCATGCTTTTTTCAACTAACCTGTCTATTCTGCAAATAAATAGCAGTTCTATCTATCAATATGTATGGTCTTGGACCCTCGATAATGATTTTTCTTTAGAATTCGGCTACTTGATCGATCCACTTACTTCTATTATGTTAATGTTAATCACTACTGTTGGAATTATGGTTCTTATTTATAGTGATAATTATATGGCTCACGATCAAGGATACTTGAGATTTTTTGCTTATCTGAGTTTTTTCAGTACTTCTATGTTCGGATTAGTTACTAGTTCGAATTTGATACAAATTTATATTTTTTGGGAATTAGTTGGAATGTGTTCCTATCTATTAATAGGGTTTTGGTTCACACGACCTCCTGCGGCAAATGCTTGTCAAAAAGCGTTTGTAACTAATCGTGTAGGGGATTTTGGTTTATTATTAGGAATTTTAGGTTTTTATTGGATAACAGGTAGTTTTGAATTTCGGGATTTATTCGAAATATTCAATAACTTGATTTATAATAATGAAGTCAATTCTCCATTTGTTACTTTGTGTGCTGCTCTATTATTTGCCGGCGCAATTGCTAAATCTGCACAATTTCCCCTTCATATATGGTTACCGGATGCTATGGAGGGACCTACTCCTATTTCGGCTCTTATACATGCTGCTACTATGGTAGCAGCGGGGATTTTTCTTGTAGCTCGTCTTCTTCCTCTTTTCATAGTTATACCTTATATAATGAATTTCATCTCGTTGATAGGCATAATCACAGTATTATTAGGAGCTACTTTAGCTCTTGCTCAAAAGGACATTAAAAGGGCTTTAGCCTATTCGACAATGTCTCAATTGGGTTATATGATGTTAGCTCTAGGAATGGGGTCTTATCGAAGTGCTTTATTTCATTTGATTACTCATGCTTATTCTAAAGCATTATTGTTTTTAGGATCTGGATCTGTTATTCATTCAATGGAAACTCTTGTTGGCTATTCTCCGGATAAAAGTCAGAATATGGTTCTTATGGGCGGTTTAACAAAACATGTACCGATTACTAAAACCTCTTTTTTATTAGGTACACTTTCTCTTTGTGGTATTCCGCCACTTGCTTGTTTTTGGTCAAAAGATGAAATTCTTAATGATACTTGGTTGTATTCGCCGATTTTCGCAATAATAGCTTGGGCCACAGCAGGATTAACCGCATTTTATATGTTTCGGATCTATTTACTTACTTTTGAAGGCCATTTAAACATTCAGTTTCAAAATTACAGTGGCAAGCAAAATACCTCTTTCTATTCAATATCTATATGGGGCAAGGGATGTTCAAAAAGAATTAATAAGAATTTTCGTTTATTAAAAATGAATAATAATGAAAGTTTTTCTTTTTTTTCCAAAAAGACATATCGAAGCGATGAGAATGTAAGAAAAAATAATAAGGGACGGCCTTTTATTAATATTGTTGATTTTGAAAATAAAAAGCCTTTTTCCTATCCTTATGAATCGGACAATACTATGTTATTTCCTTTACTTGTATTAGTCCTATTTACCTTGTTTGTAGGTTCTCTAGGAATTCCTTTTAATCAAGAAGGAACAGATTTGGATATATTATCAAAATGGTTAGCTCCGTCTATTAACCTTTTACATCAAAAGTCAAAGGATTCGATGGATTGGTATGAATTTTTCAAAGATGCAATTTTTTCAGTCAGCATAGCTTATTTCGGGATCATTCTAGCGTCCTTTTTATATAAGCCCATTTATTCCTCTTTCAAAAATTTTGACTTAATTAATTCATTTGTTAAAACAGGTCCGAAGAGAAACTTTTGGGACCAAATTTTAAACGTGCTATATGATTGGTCAGATAATCGTGCTTATATAGATCATTTTTATGGGCGAGTGTTTACTGGGGCAATAAAAGGATTCGCTCAATTAACTGATTTGTTAGATAGACGAGTAATTGATGGAATTACCAACTCGATTGGAGTTATGATTTTCCTTCTAGGCGAAGGTATGAAATATCCGGGTCGGGGCCGCATTTCTTCTTACCTTTTCGTTTATTTTTCTTGTGTATCAATTTCAATCATTTTTCTTTTTCAATCATTTATCTTTAGTCGATAAGTATCCTTTTCTCGAAGGCTTTTTACACAATCGAGTCCTTGTTTCGAGTCTAAGTTTATTCAAAGAACT
>JBDJHY010000049.1:915831-931686 GCA_039654485.1 Withania somnifera | reverse complement strand
TACAAAAAAGAAAATTTCTATACAGTGTATTTATGGCCGAATCAAAAAGAAAAATTAAAAAAGCAATATGTATATGATCTTTTATCACATAAATATATATATTATGGGGATAGTAAAGATTCCTCTATTTATAAACCAAAATTACAACTAAAAAGGAACCAAAAAATTCCATATAATTTCAACATACATAAACCCGAATTGTTTTATGGAATTATCAATTCCATAGAAAAAAATTATGTTTTTAATAAGCATAAAAATCTGAATAGGAAATATTTTGATTGTAGAATTCTACATTTTTACTCGAAAAACACTATTACTATTGATGTAAACGATATCGATATTATCGACTTTACAAATGTACATATCGGTGCCAAACTTGAAAAAAATGCTAAGACTAAAAAAATAAATATTAATATAAAAAAATTGAAAAAAAAAGATCTTTTTTTTCTTTCAAAACATCAAGAAAAAGAAACAAATCTATACAAAAAAAACAACTCCAATCAAAAAATTTTTTTTGATTGGATGGGAATGAATCGAAAAAGGGAAAGAGTTTTTTGTAAAAAAAAAAAATCAAATCTGAAACTTTGGTTCTTCCCGGAATTCAGATTTCCTTTTGATACATATAAGGCATATAAGATTAAACCGTGGATCATCCCAATCAAATTACTTCTTTCCAATCAGAATTTAGATGAAAAAAAAAAAATTAGTCAAAATAAAAGTGTCAAAGATTCTATTTTAATAAAATTAAAAAACCAAGAAAAAAACGAAGAAAAGACAAATCTTGTGTCAGATCCAAACAAACAAAACAAAAAAAAGCCTCTTCAAAAGGATTATGCGAGATCTGAAAGTAAAAAGAAAAAACGATGCAAGAAAAGCAAGGAATCAGAACTAGATTTATTCCTAAATAAATATTTAATTGTTCAATTAAGATGGAACAACTTTGTTAATCATAAAATGACAAGAAATATCAAGGCATATTGTTTCTTACTTAGATTGATGGATCCAAGTTCTATAGCTCTAGCCTTAATTCGAAGAAAAGAGATGGATCTAGATGCAATCCTTAATAAGGACAATCTAACTCTTACAGAGTTTTTAAAAAAAGGAATATTGATTATCGAATCAACTCGTCTAGCTTTTATAACGGGTGGAAAATTAATTATGTATCAAACCATAAGTATTTCATTGATCGATGGCGAAAAGAGTAATCACCAAATAAATATAAAATACAAAAAAAAAAAATATGTCAATAAGAAGAATTTTAATAAATCTACTGAACAACATGGAAATATGCTTGTGAATGGGAATCCAGATTATTATGATCTCTTTGTTCCTGAAAATATTCTATCTCCTAGACGTCGTAGAGAATTGAGAATTCTAATTTGTTTCAACTCTCCTAATTGGGATGTTATGAATAGAAATCAAATATTTTACAATGAAAACAATATAAGAAACTCCACACAATTTCTGAATGAAGACAAAGGTCTTAATCTTAATATAGATTCAAATATAAAATATAAGTTGTTTTTTTGGCCCAATTACCGATTAGAAGATTTAGCTTGTATGAATCGCTATTGGTTTGATACCAATAATGGTAGTAATTTCAGTATGTCAAGGATACACATGTATACACGATTTAGAATTATCTAATTATCTAATAGTATATTTGATATACTTTATGTCACATGTCAATATTCACATGCCATTTTCCGTAAATGAAAAGTGAAAGATATATGTTATACTTTGCTACTTTGGTACATAAACATAACATAATATGTATTTACTTGTGTATCAATTCAATCTAGAAAGAAATTCACAGAATCTTTTTAGGTGCAAAAAAAGATTCTCTTTGGTAAATGTGTAAATGTATTATCCTTTTCTATCCAAATCCAATTTTCAATTGGATTTGGATAGAATCAAATAAAAAAACTATTTGGAAATGAATAAATTTTTATTTTTGTGTGTACTAGATTAAAAAAATGGAAATAACATTATTATAATAATAATAATATATATTATTTTCTTTTTCCTAATCGGAAAAATCCGTGGAAAAGAAAGAAAAAAAAAAGTTTTTTATGATAAAAAATTCATTCATTTCACTTATTTCACAAGAAGAAAAAGAAGAAAACAGAGGTTCTGTTGAATTTCAAGTATTAAGTTTCACAAATAAGATACGAAGACTTACTTCACATTTGGAATTGCACAAAAAAGATTTTTTATCAAAAAGAGGTCTACAAAAAATTCTGGGAAAACGTCGACGTATGCTGGCCTATTTGTCAAAGAAAAATGGAGTGCGTTATAAGAAATTAATTGATGAATTGGATATTCGAGAACCAAAAAATTGTTAATTTCATTGTTTGGATTTTTGAATTAGTAATTATTAGATTTTACATTTGGACGAATCTACTTTTTGAGGAATTCGTGAAATAATGAATTAAGGAAGAAAAGGTATGACTGTACCGACTAAAAAAAAAGATTTCATGATCGTTAATATGGGTCCTCACCACCCATCAATGCATGGTGTTCTTCGACTAATTGTTACTCTCGATGGTGAAGATGTTATTGACTGTGAACCTATATTGGGTTATTTACACAGGGGTATGGAAAAAATAGCGGAAAACCGAACAATCATACAATATTTGCCTTATGTAACACGTTGGGATTATTTAGCTACTATGTTCACAGAGGCAATAACGGTAAATGCACCAGAACAACTGGAAAATGTTCAAGTACCTAAAAGGGCTAGCTATATCAGAGTAATTATGCTGGAGCTGAGTCGTATAGCTTCTCATTTGTTATGGCTTGGACCTTTTATGGCGGATATCGGTGCACAGACTCCCTTTTTTTATATTTTTAGAGAGAGGGAATTGATATATGATTTATTCGAAGCTGCCACAGGTATGCGAATGATGCATAATTATTTCCGCATCGGAGGCGTAGCAGCCGATCTACCTTATGGCTGGATAGATAAATGTTTAGATTTTTGTGATTATTTTTTAACAGGGATTCTTGAATATCAAAAACTTATTACGCAAAATCCTATTTTTTTGGAGCGAGTCGAAGGAGTGGGCATTATTGGTGGGGAGGAAGCGATAAACTGGGGTTTATCGGGACCAATGTTACGAGCTTCTGGAATACAATGGGATCTTCGTAAAATTGATAATTATGAGTGTTACAATGAATTCGATTGGGAAGTCCAATGGCAAAAAGAAGGAGATTCATTAGCTCGTTATTTAGTACGAATGGGTGAAATGAGGGAATCCATAAAAATAATTCAACAGGCCCTAGAAGGAATTCCTGGCGGACCCTATGAAAATTTAGAAGTCCGGCGCTTTGGTAGAGCAAAAAATTCCGAATGGAATGATTTTGAATATAGATTTATTAGTAAAAAACCTTCACCCAATTTTGAATTGTCGAAACAAGAACTTTACGTAAGAGTGGAAGCCCCAAAGGGGGAATTAGGAATTTATTTGATAGGAGACAATAGTATTTTCCCTTGGAGATGGAAAATTCGTCCACCCGGCTTCATAAATTTGCAAATTCTTCCTCAACTAGTTAAAAGAATGAAATTGGCTGATATCATGACGATACTAGGTAGTATAGATATCATTATGGGAGAAGTTGATCGTTGAAATGATAATTGATACGACAGAAGTACAAACTATCAATTCTTTTTCTACATCGGAATCCTTAAAAGAGGTCCATGGGCTCATATGGACTTTTGTACCCATTTTAATCCTTATATTGGGAATTACAATAGGGGTACTAGTAATTGTGTGGTTGGAAAGAGAAATATCTGCAGCGCTACAACAACGTATTGGGCCTCAATATGCTGGCCCCTTGGGAATTCTTCAAGCTTTGGCAGATGGAACTAAACTACTTTTAAAAGAAGATCTTCTCCCGTCTAGAGGAGATCTTCGTTTGTTTAGTATTGGACCGTCTATAGTAGTCATATCGATTCTAGTAAGTTATTTAGTAATCCCTTTTGGGTATCGCCTTGTTTTAGCCGATCTCAGTATAGGTGTTTCTTTATGGATCGCCATTTCAAGTATTGCTCCTATTGGGCTTCTTATGTCAGGGTATGGATCGAATAATAAATATTCTTTTTCAGGTGGTCTGCGAGCTGCTGCTCAATCCATTAGTTATGAAATACCATTAACTCTATGTGTATTATCAATATCTCTACGTGTGATTCGTTGAATATAAAATTTATACTTCTTTCCTTTACTTCTAGGAAAAAAGTTGAATGAATTGAATGGATATTTTTTTTTATTCATGATTCAGGTCAATGAGTTAAACCAAATAGTTATATGAGTGAAACAAAACAACTTATAAATTTGCAGTAAGAAGATAAAATCTCACTTCATATGTACAAGAATAAAATTGAAGTAAACATAAGCCGTGTAAAATGGTTATCCCAAGATTGAGATTCGTCATCATATCTTGAAGCGGGTATAAAAGATCGACTGTATGGAGTTTTCATTACTGTCTTGTATTTATTAACATGCCGTAGATCAATCAAAAATCAGTGGACAATTAGGAACACAAAAGTACACAAAAGATTAGTAATGGAGATAATATAAGGTAAGGTATCAAAAAAAAAAAAAGATATTTCTGCATAAAATGAATCATAATAGAGGCTTTAAATTGGTAGAAATGATCAAGCAGTACTTTCCTATGATTCCGATCTAGAGTAATACTCCTATTCACTGATTTAAAAAAATAACTATTCAGAACGAATTAATCCTTTATTTATTTTTTCAAAGTACCCGCCTCTGAGATAGAAGAACAGGAATAAAAGAAATGGAATATAATATTCGAATGAATAAAAAAAATCTTTATTTTTTTCTTTTTCCTATGCATATACATCCAAATAGATGAAATTCTTATCATTATTTAATTTATGAAAAATTCCTCTAATTATTTTATTAATTTTTTTTTTATTCATATAACGAATATTTGATTAAATAGTTTAAATTATTACCGAACAAAACAAAGAAAAATATACTTTGATTATAAGGGATGAGATGAATTCCGAAGCCTTTTTTTTTCTTATTTTTGCGAACGGAATTTCATTGGTTTAATTTGGGACTCTCCGACAGATCTTTTTTTCTACCCTAAAACAAAAGGAAGTGATAAGACCGAACCAGTCCTTACATTTATTTGTGGCCATAGAGGAGCCGTATGAGGCTGAGGTCTCATGTACGGTTTTGAAATAGCGATGGGAACAATGCTGTTTTTATCGACTATAATTATCTAATAGTTCAAGTACAGTTGATATAGTTGAAACACAGTCCAAATATGGTTTTGGGGGGTGGAATCTGTGGCGTCAGCCCATAGGATTTATGGTTTTCATAATTTCTTCTCTAGCTGAATGTGAGAGATTGCCCTTTGATTTACCAGAAGCGGAAGAAGAATTAGTAGCAGGTTATCAAACGGAATATTCAGGTATCAGATTTGGTTTATTTTATCTTGCTTCGTACCTAAATCTATTAGTTTCTTCATTATTTGTAACGATTCTTTACTTAGGTGGGTGGAAGTTATCTATTCCATATATATCTGTTCCTGAACTTTTCGGAATAAAAAAAATAGCTGGAGTCTTTGGAATGACAATTGGTATCCTTGTTACATTAGCTAAAGCTTATTTGTTTATATTCATTTCTATCACAACAAGATGGACTTTACCCAGGATGAGAATGGACCAGCTATTAAATCTTGGATGGAAATTTCTTTTACCTATTTCTTTGGGTAATCTATTATTGACAACTTCTTCTCAACTTGTTTCACTATAAATTAAATAATAGAATACGATAAGAATATTCTAAATTCATAACCCCTTTCAAACAAGAGAAAGAAACATCAATTTATTCATGGATATCTACAATATGTTTCCAATGGTGACTGGGTTCATGAATTATGGTCAACAAACAATACGGGCTACAAGGTACATTGGTCAAAGTTTCATAATTACCTTATCTCACACAAATCGTTTACCTGTAACTATTCAATATCCTTATGAAAAATCAATTACGTCAGAACGTTTTCGCGGTCGAATTCACTTTGAATTTGATAAGTGTATTGCTTGCGAAGTATGTGTTCGTGTATGCCCGATAGATCTACCTGTTGTTGATTGGAGATTGGAAAGAGATATGAAAAAGAAACAATTACTTAATTATAGTATTGATTTTGGGGTCTGTATATTTTGTGGTAACTGTGTCGAGTATTGTCCAACAAACTGTTTATCAATGACTGAAGAATATGAACTTTCTACTTATGATCGTCACGAATTGAACTATAATCAAATTGCATTGGGTCGGTTACCAATATCAGTAATTGGAGATTATACAATTCAAATAGTTATGAATTCAACTCAAATAAAAATCGATAAAGATAAATCCCTTGATTCAAGAACGATTACCAATTACTAAAATTTTTTTGATATAAAGGATCAAAGCTTTTTTTGTCAATAACTACAAATATAATACTATTTATTTATTTTTGAGAATTATTCTTTTATTTAAACTAATTATAATAATAAATTTTATTTATCGCGAGAATTTCAAAATATACAATTCTAAAGTTTTTTCTTTTTCTTTTGGATATAAGTGTAATTAGTCCAATAATTATATCTATTATATATATAATAGATAACTAATTATATATATTCTATATAGTTATATCCATATTAAGATTTAATTCAATTAGGAAGGTATCATAAATTGGATAAACCTTTTTCCTTGACTATTTAGTAAAGTCATGATTTGACTTATTTTTTTTTGTGGACATTTTATACATAATGGATTTACCAGGACCAACACATGATATTCTTGTAGCATTTCTGGGGTCAGTTCTTCTATTAGGGGGTATGGGAGTTGTATTACTTACCAATCCTATTTATTCTGCTTTTTCGTTGGGGTTGGTTCTTGTTTGTATATCTTTATTCTATATTTCATCGAACTCCTTTTTTGTGGCTGCTGCACAGCTTCTTATTTATGTGGGAGCCATAAATGTTTTAATTATATTTGCGGTAATGTTCATGAATGGTTCCGAATATTCTAATGATTCATATTTTTGTACCGTTGGAGATGGAGTCACTTCACTGGTTTGTATAAGTATTTTTTTTTCACTGATTACTATTATATCAGATACATCATGGTATGGAATTATTTGGACTACAAGATCAAACCAGATTATAGAACAGGACCTAATAAGTACTGTTCAACAAATTGGGATTCATTTATCGACAGATTTTTATCTTCCCTTTGAACTAATTTCAATAATTCTTTTAGTTTCCTTGATAGGTGTAATTACTATGGCTCGCCAATAATAAATATAGTTAGAATAAAAAAAATTAGAGTTATAAAAATTTTAAATATGAAATTATATAATAAAATCAAAAGGTTTAATAATTTTAGTTAAATTTGTTTACTTTCTTTTGTTTTGTAATTATAACTTCTAGTTAATTGAATCCCTTGAATTGTTGATATTGAAATGAATCGAGATTGATAAGGAGTTAGTCAATGATGTTCGAGCATGTACTTTTTTTGAGTGTCTATTTATTTGCTATTGGTCTCTATGGATTGATCACAAGTCGAAACATGGTTAGAGCACTTATGTGTCTTGAGCTTATACTAAATTCGGTTAATATTAATCTCGTAACATTTTCTGATATATTTGATAGTCGACAATTAAAAGGGAACATTTTCTCAATATTTATTATAGCCGTTGCAGCTGCAGAAGCTGCTATTGGACTTGCTATTGTTTCGTCAATTCATCGAAACAGAAAATCAACGCGTATCAACCAATCGAATTTGTTGAATAATTAATTAAAATTATCATAATCATATACTAAAAAATTAGTTATTTTATTTCTATATTAATTAGATGAATAATCTATAGATATAGAAATAAAATATAAATAATAATATATATATAATAATATATAATATAAATTATATAATATAAATAATATAAATAAAATAAAAATAAAAAATATAGGAAAAATATAAGATTAATATATTATATATATAACGTGTATATATAACATGTAAAATATATAGTATATATAATAACTAAGATATATAATAACTAAGAAACTATAATATTATAATATATATATTAAATTTGATTCAATATCAAATTTACTATTGAATTTAAATTTGACTATTTTACTAGATTAGTAAAGTATAATTAATACTAAACTAATTTATAATAATATAAATTTATTTAGATTTAATTTTAGATATTTATATATTGATTTGAATATCAATTTATTTTGTTGGACCATTTTCATTCACACACCCGACTCGTATGATTATAATTTTTGATTTTGAAACGAAAATTAAAGTCTCTTGGCTTTTTCTTATAAGCAGATTTAGAAAAATATTGATTCTTCCAATTTTAGTAAACCACTGCTTCGTCTGGTGTCTACAATATAACTACTACTTCTATACCAGATTGAAAATTTTTGATGTTCAAACCCGGGCTGTTATAGATTCAATGTCACATTCAGTAAAAATTTATGATACATGTATAGGGTGTACTCAATGTGTACGAGCTTGCCCTACGGATGTGTTGGAAATGATACCGTGGGACGGATGTAAAGCTAAGCAAATTGCTTCCGCACCAAGAACCGAGGATTGTGTAGGTTGTAAGAGATGTGAATCCGCTTGTCCAACGGATTTTTTGAGTGTCCGTGTCTATTTATGGCATGAAACAACTCGCAGCATGGGACTATCTTATTGATACGTTACAAAAAAATACACTTTAATTATTTGATTCCTCTTTACCGACAAAAGCTCGTATTCAGAATAGAATAATATATTTTATTAAGTACGGGCTTTTGTGGTCAAAAACGTATCTTGTCTTTATCACGAATAATTTTCCTTGGCTAACAATACTTGTTGTTTTGCCGATATTCGTCGGCTCTTGCATTTTTTTTCTTCCTTATAGAGGAAATAAGATGTTCAGGTGGTATGCTATAGGTATTTGCTTGTTAGAACTCCTTTTAATGACCCACGTTTTCTGTCATCATTTCCAATTGGACGATCCATTAATCCAATTGGAAGAAGATTTTAAATGGATAGATATTTTTGATTTTCACTGGAGACTGGGAATCGATGGACTTTCCATAGGACCCATTTTACTGACAGGATTTATCACCAGTTTAGCTACTTTAGCAGCTTGGCCAGTTACTAAAAATTCACAATTGTTCTATTTTCTCATGCTAGCAATGTACAGCGGTCAAATAGGACCATTTTCTTCTCGAGACCTTTTACTTTTTTTCATGATGTGGGAGTTAGAATTAATTCCTGTTTATTTACTTTTATCCATGTGGGGAGGAAAGAACCGTCTCTACTCGGCGACAAAGTTTATTTTGTACACGGCGGGGGGCTCCATTTTTCTTTTAATAGGGGTTCTGGGTATGGGTTTATATGGTTCTAATGAACCTACATTAGATTTTGGAAAATTAGCTAATCAATCATATCCTGTGGCATTGGAAATAATATTATATTTTGGATTCCTTATTGCTTATGCCGTCAAATTGCCGATTATACCTCTACATACTTGGTTACCCGATACCCATGGAGAAGCACATTACAGTACATGTATGCTTCTAGCTGGAATCTTATTAAAAATGGGAGCATATGGACTTATTCGAATCAATATGGAATTATTATCCCATGCTCATTCCATATTTTCTCCCTGGTTGGTAATAATAGGAACTATTCAAATAATCTATGCAGCTTCGACCTCTCTCGGTCAACGGAATTTGAAAAAGAGAATAGCCTATTCTTCTGTATCTCACATGGGTTTTACAATTATAGGAATTGGTTCCATAACCGGAATCGGGCTCAATGGTGCTATTTTACAAATACTCTCTCATGGATTTATTGGTGCTGCACTTTTTTTCTTGACGGGAACGACTTGTGATAGAATGGGTCTTGTTTATCTCGACGAAATGGGGGGGGTATCGATCCCAATGCCAAAACTTTTTACCATGTTCAGTAGTTTTTCAATGGCTTCTCTTGCATTGCCGGGAATGAGTGGTTTTGTTGCAGAATCATTAGTTTTTTTTGGAATAATTACTAGTAAAAGATTTCTTTTAATGTCAAAAATACTAATTACTTTTGTAATGGCAATAGGAATGATATTAACTCCTATTTATTTATTATCTATGTTACGTCAGATGTTCTATGGATACAAGTTATTTCATGTTACAAATTCTAATTTTTTGGATTCTGGACCACGAGAACTATTTGTTTCAATCTGTATCTTTTTACCCATACTAGGGACTGGTATTTATCCCGATTTCATTCTCTCGTTATCAGTTGATAGGGTACAAGCTATACTATCTAATTATTTTTATCGATAGTCTTTTATTAAAAATACGGAAATCTAATTTTTTTTGTCTTTTTATTTTCCGCTTTTAAACGCCGAACAATGCAAAAGAATTAAATGAATTAAAAATCTCAATTTTAATCAGATACATTTCGAGTTTTTTTAGAACCCTTTTAACCAGGAATGGTTAAAAGGGTTCTAAAAAAACTTGCACAAAGAAAGAACTTTCACTATATATTTATATATAAATATGGGTATGGGATGATGTTTTGTTCTTATATGTACTCGTTATTTTATGTAGTTTATTCAATTATTTAGTATTTTAGATGTTAATGTGAATGAACCATAACTATGTAGACCTATCCCTAATAGATTGATTCCAAAATAGCATATCCAAATTATAAGGAATCCCATAGAAGCCACAAGTGCCGAATTTGTACCCTGCAAACTTTGATTTGTACTAGTTCTAGTATGTAAATAAATTGCGAATATGATCCAAGTAATAAATGCCCAAGTTTCCTTGGGGTCCCAACTCCAATACGATCCCCATGCTTCATTAGCCCATACTGCTCCACAAAGAATTCCTATGGTTAAAAAGGTAAACCCTAAACTAATGACACGATAACTCAAATAATCCAAACGTTGAGTTAATTGATATTTATAATAATTTCGAAATGAAAGAAAAGAAGTGTTTATAAAAACACTTCTTTTTTCATTCCAATAGTTAATCTTACCAAAGATAAATTTCTTAATTAAGAAATTTTTGAATTTACCATTACAAAAAATATTGATGTTTTTTCGAAATGTAATGACTAGAAGAGCCACTGAGAATAATGATCCACATAAAAGAGCGGCATAGCTTAATAACATCATACTTACGTGCATCATTAACCACTGAGATTGTAGAGCAGGTACTAATATTACGGATTGGTGCATTTCAGTTAAAAGACCCGACGTGGCAAAGCCTTGTGTGAAAATGGTACTTGATGCAGTTATTGTGTTTAAATCATTTTTATGATTCCCCATCTTGTAAATGGTATGAATAATGGATAAACTACACGAAAGGAAAATTAATGACTCGTATAAATTACTTAAGGGAAAATGTCCCGAAGAAATCCAACGAGAAACCAATAATCCCGTTATAGATAAAAAAGTAGCTATCATTCCTTTTTCTGATGAATCAGGCAATCCTACGCTTTCGTGGACAAAAAAGGTCATCAAATAAATCGTAATAACAATTGAAATTATCGAAAAAGAGATATGAGTCAATATATGTTCTAAAATTGTAAATATCATAAAAAGGAGTCCCATAAGAGAATTGAAATCGAGAATTGAATACATTATAGGAGCCATTGTATAGGATCCATTGTGTCTATTTTAGAAGATTTTTTTGATAGGATAGGATGCCGCCACTCGGACTCGAACCGAGATGCTCTAGCACTGCTTCCTAAGAGCAGCGTGTCTACCAATTTCACCATGGCGGCTTACTTGCTTACTTGAAATAATAATAGTCAATTTATGTTGAATCGTCGAGATTCAAGGATTCAATATAGTTTATAAAACAAAACATTAGAATCGATGAATCTTTATTCATTGAAATTTATATGATAATTTGAATCTTTATTAAATAAAGAATAAAATAATCTTTAGTTAGTATCGTATTGTTGTAAGTTCGGTTTTAATAATGAACTTTGGTATACTAAAAACTAAGTTTTCAAAAAAGCAGTTAAAACTCCATAGTTTTAGACTGAGCTATAGAACCGGGAATTGTTCCTTTTATTTTTTTGGATTCGTTTTTATTTATCCAATGTTATTTTATGGATTCAAACAAAACGAAAAAAATAAAATGTATTATTTAATGAAGAAAATTAAATAACTAGGATTTTCTATGTATAACAATTTGATTACTAAATCATAAGAATTTATCATTGTCTAACGATTTAGATACTATTTTATTATTATCAAAGTAAAGTATTAATATCTTTCATTATTTTATTATATTTCATTATATATATATAATAATGGTAAGATTTACCAAATTAATTAGGTTTTTAGTTAACCATATAACAAATAAAACAACAAAATTTGCATTTCTATCACAATCATACTCTACTTTTCACAATAGAAAAAAAAAATTTCTATTGTGAAAAGTAGATACAAAAAAACCCCAAACCCAATATACATACCCTTATTCTACATATCACATCCACATACGATATTTATATACCACAGCAACTAGTTCCAACTGATCCTGTTTGAGTTTGATATTGAGGAGTTCAATACACTAATTAATGTTAATCATTTATTTTAAAATACTTGACGTTTTTCGGGGTATGTCAATTCCGATTATTCCACGACTTTATTATTTGTTTGTTGTACAAAAAAACTTTTTGAACGTCCGGTAGAAACCGATTTCGCTAAAGAAAAAGCCTTTACTGCAGCTAAATTTCCTTTTTTATTCCAAATATTTTTACGAATACGTTTTTTTGACATAGAAGTACGTTTTTTGGGGACTGCCATTCAAAAAAAGGGTTACTTATTTTTATCATTGTATGTGAAAGACATGTATTGTTCAAAATGAATTGTTCCTTTTAGCCGTTATCCATATTTATTCCGTAGTAAAATAGTAAAAAAACATTTAATTTTTCAAACACATTAAAAAAAAACCTATGAAAACATAAAATAAACATATAATAAAATTTAAATTAAAAAATTGAAACATACACATTAATATTAATATATTTAAAATATATATGTTTAAAATATATATGCTCATATATATGATATATATATAATATATATATATGGATCATAGTAATTATGCATATGTATACATACTCTATGACATATATAGTATAGCTAAGAAAAAAAATACAAGTACAAGAAAGGAAGGAAATTGTTTTTTATTAATTGATTAAGGTAAGAGTGCCATACCCATAATTGAAATTACAATTCGAATTAAATTAGTAGTTAATCTGTTAACTAAGATATTTGATTACTTGATAACAATAACCTTATTTATTTTTTAATTTAAACTTAAAGTACGGATCGTACTATCTATATTCGAATTAAGTATTCCTTTTGGTATAACCATTTTTCCTTAATATACTATATTATATAATATGCCTATAAATTACCAGGATGGAATATTGTATTATTCCAGTTTTAGTAGAATGATTAAAAATTTCATTTTTTATTATGGAACATACATATCAATATGCATGGATAATAACTTTTCTTCCACTTCCAGTTACTATGTCAATAGGATTCGGGCTTCTACTTATTCCGACAGCAACAAAAAATATTCGTCGTATATGGGCTTTTCCTAGTATTTTTTTCTTAAGTATAGCTATGGTATTTTCAGCCAATTTATCTATTCAAGAAATAAATGGAAGTTCCATCTATCAATATCTATGGTCTTGGACCATCAATAATGATTTTTCCTTAGAGTTCGGATATTTAATCGATCCACTTAGTTCGATTATGTCAATACTAATTACTACTGTTGGAATTATGGTTCTTATTTATAGTGACAATTATATGTCCCATGATCAAGGATATTTAAGATTTTTTGCTTATATGAGTTTTTTCAATGCTTCTATGTTGGGATTAGTTACCAGTTCAAATTTGATAAAAATTTATGTTTTTTGGGAACTAGTGGGAATGTGTTCTTATTTATTAATAGGATTTTGGTTCACACGACCGACTGCAGCAAGTGCTTGTCAAAAAGCTTTTGTAACTAATCGTGTAGGGGATTTTGGTTTATTATTAGGAATCTTAGGTTTTTATTGGATAACTGGTAGTTTTGAATTTCGGGATTTGTTCGAAATAACTAACAACTTGATACACAATAATGGGGTCAGTTCTTCATTTGCTACTTTGTGTGCCTTTTTATTATTTCTCGGTGCAGTTGCTAAATCCGCGCAATTCCCCCTTCATGTATGGTTACCTGATGCAATGGAAGGACCTACTCCTATCTCGGCTCTTATACACGCTGCTACCATGGTAGCAGCGGGAATTTTTCTTGTAGCTCGACTTCTTCCTCTTTTCATATCCATACCTTACATAATGAATATTATTTCTTTAATAGGTGTAATAACAGTACTATTAGGAGCTACCTTGGCTCTTGCTCAAACAGATATAAAAAGAAGTTTAGCCTATTCTACAATGTCTCAATTGGGTTATATTATGTTAGCTCTAGGTCTAGGTTCTTATCGAGCTGCTTTATTCCATTTGCTTACTCACGCCTATTCTAAAGCTTTATTATTTTTGGGATCCGGAGCCATTATCCATTCAATGGAACCTGTTGTTGGATATTCACCAGATAAAAGTCAGAATATGATTCTGATGGGCGGTTTAAAAAGATATGTTCCAATTACAAGAACTACTTTTTTATTAGGTACACTTTCTATTTGTGGTATTCCACCTCTTGCTTGTTTTTGGTCCAAAGATGAAATTCTTAATGAGAGTTGGTTGTATTCACCAATTTTTGCAATAATAGCTTGTTTCACAGCAGGATTAACTGCATTTTATATGTTTCGCGTGTATTTACTTACTTTTGATGGGCATTTGCGCATAAATTGTAAAAATTACAGTAGCACCAATAATAGCTCGTTCCATTCAATATCTTTATGGGGAAAAGAAGTTCCAAAAAAAGTTGATAGAAATTTTCTTTTATCAAAAATAGAAAATATGGTCTTCTTTTTTTCAAAGGATAGATATAAAATATCTAGTAATCTAAAAAAAAGAAGACCATATTCTTTCGAAAAAAAGTACACTTATACTTCTATGTATCCTCACGAATCGGACAATACTATGCTATTTCCTCTGTTTGTTTTGGTACTATTTACTTTGTTTGTTGGAACAATAGGAATTCATTTTGATTATGGAATAATATATTTTGATATATTATCAAAATGGTTAACTCCATCGACAAATCTTTTACATCCCAATGCGAGTTATTCCGTGGATTGGTATGAATTTTTTACAAATGCAATTTTTTCGGTAAGTATAGCTATTTTTGGACTATTAATAGCATATGTTTTATATGGGTCTGTTTATTCATTGTTCCAGAATTTGGAATTCATTAATTCATTTATAAAAGGAGGTCCTAAAAGAATTTTCTTGGACAAAATAAAAAATAGAATATACAATTGGTCCTACAATTGTGGTTATATAGATATTTTTTATACTAGAGTTTTTACCTTGGGTATAAGGGGATTAACCAAACTAACTCAGTTTTTTGATAGAAATATAATTGATGGAATTATCAATGGGGTTGTTGTTGCAAGTTTATTTATAGGGGAAGGAGTTAAATCTATGGGAGGTGGACGAATTTCTTCTTATCTATTTTTGTATTTATTTTATGCATCAATATTTTTATTCATTTTTTTATTCTTTTATAATTTATTTTAATTTAATATTTAATAATTTTCTATTTTCATATACATATTGCTTTTTTAATTTTTCTTTTTGATTCGGCCATAAATACACTGTATAGAAATTTTCTTTTTTGTA
>JBDJHY010000049.1:804101-820239 GCA_039654485.1 Withania somnifera | reverse complement strand
TCTTGGGTATGAGATTAGGGTTTATCGAGTGGGTAGCAATTTACCCTCAGTGCAGTCTTTGATTGCTTCCCTTCTGAGTTCTAAGGAGCGAGATTTGGAGGTTGCGAGGGTATCAAGTAGTCTTTCCACCAATTATTTGTTGTCTTTTCTTAGGAAACATCGATGTTTTCCTGATTTTGAATTTATTCTCTCCTCTGCAAGTGACAGGGCTTGTTTCCCCCCCTTTGGGGTTTTTACATCCTGTATACTGAGCACATATTGGCTGGGTTGAGGTTTCTCATATTTTCCTTATTACTCTGTATTCTGAAATCATTCAATCTCAAACTTGGCCAATTGACCCCCAACGCGGTCCGCACAGTGGTAAGCTTCCCTTAGTTTGTTGCGAAGTTGCGGTGGTCCCGTCTTTGGACATGTTTAAACATTTCTTTACTGTGAAGAATTCGAGTGCTCGTAGGGGGTGGTACTTTTTTAGCGCCCTCCGCAGTTTTAGGGTTCTTCTTCCTTCCAAGTGTCAGAATGGAAGGAGAAAATTTTCTTTTTTAGGCTAGATGGGCGCCAATTGATGCCGAATTGGAATTTTAGCAGAATTAGGAATGAGGCGCCTCGTAGCGTCCCTCCTCTAGACCTTGCCCTTGTTGACCGGATTCCTCCTCGCCGCTGTCGTTTTACAGACGCCGACCTATTCCAGGCTCGCATCAGTGCTCTTAACCCCGACGGCAAGGTGGTGCCATATGAGGAGGTCTTGTCGGAAGGGGAACCAGGTAGTTTAGACGTCTGACTACCGAGGTGTCCTTTAATAAATTGTTGAGTTGACCTATTCTTTCTGTGCTGCAGTGGTGCGCATCACAGACGGCGCCAATTGATGAGTCTAGATAAATCACTAACAAAGTAACCCAATCAACAGCAATATATGAGAATGCCTGCAAAATAAGTCCAGGGTGGTCCCCGGGGTAGTTCTCCGATGCTTAAGTTAGTTTTAGCACTGAGAGAATTTTAAGAATATTTGTGAGTAGTATATTGAGTGTACCTTTACTTTTCTTCCATTGGGACTTTTATAGAGGTTTCCCGTAACAGCCATCCTTGTGGGTGCTGTAAATGGGGGTAGTTTCCGTAGTGATCACACTCACTCAATTTGTGACAGTCATGGCATTGTTAAGGGACGAAAACGGCTCAACGGCTCAACGGCTATTTAGTAGGAAAGCCTTAGTAGGAGTCGTTACTTCCCATTTATTATGCAATTACTAGTAATTATTAATTACTATTAATTACCATTAATCCTTTTCTACCGCTATTCTATAGTTATATAGTTGAAAATGATTCATATAAAGTAAACATTAGTTAATTTTAATGTTTTACATATTATGATTTTCTATATAGTTTAAACATGGAAAGATTTATATTTTTAATAAGAATTTGAGTGGATTTAAGACTCCTAAATATTGTGAAATATTATAAATTTTCCCAATATAAATATTTTAAAGACTAAAAAATACAAACACATTTCACTTGGATATTCGTGTTTTTAGATGTTTATTATGGAATATATAGATAAAAATATAGAAGCCTTTATTTTTTATAATTATTTAAGTTAGTGGGTTCTTGGCTCTTCCCCTAGTTTCTACCATTTAATTATTTAATTGTTTACCCCCACCATCAGTCATATTTAAAAGGCTATAGTTTCTTTCTTTCGTTTAAAAGACGGTGAAAAAAAATGGTTGTGAACTTTTTGCCTAGAAAATATCCCAATAAAGGAAAAACTTTTAATTAATTTTGAAGTGCTAAACTTTAGGTACATAACCCAAATAAGGAAATGTTTAATAACCAAATATCAATGGATTTTCAAGTCATAATTATTAGAAGAATAATTAAATGACTATTTTGTCCAGTTTGACAACTATTTTGAAAGGGCAAAAACGATGCAATTACAAGACAATGCCACATGGAAATATTCTGACAAGTGACAAGTAACCGCCAAACTTTCGTCATGTATGCCGCATGCTTATGTGTTGTTGCACAAGGCTTGCCTGGCACTTATCTTGATATTGTCCACTCATGCGACGGCCAGGATGTGTCAGGGCCCTTATTCATAAATGCTACAATCATGTCATGCCGAGCAGCCTGTTCAAGGGGCTAACAAACTACCCCCCTCAAATGAACTCATCAAACTAGGCGAGGCAATGTTCAAATATTCCTTCATTTGCTTTACAAACTGCCACAGAGTTGTGCCCTTTTCCCAAATAGGTCACTTCTAGGTTTACCTTTCCACATGATTAGGAATTTTGTCTTCCTATTTTTCTTGCTCATGTTCGGTGAAGCCAAGATCCTTTCCACGTCCTCCGCGAACTGTTTGCACACCACTGGTGGAGCACGTTCGGTCTTGCTTCTTAGCGGATCATCAACATCTTCGAGGAAAAGTTTCAGAAAGCTGACATGAAAAGTTGGGTGTATCTTGAGTCAATCCTGTAATTTGTCTGTATGCGACATTTCAAACCTTCTTGACTACTTCAAAGAGAATATCATACTTTGGAATTAGGCTCCTGTGACTGGTGTTGCTGCTTGCCACTGATCTTCTTCTAAATCTAGGGAGTAAGGCATAGCAGCATTTTGACACCCTCATTGAATTCCAAGGGTCTCCTGTTTCTGTCAACATATTTCCTCAAGCGCTTAGAGGGTTTTCTTCTATTATCTTGTGCTTTAGCCAATAATTCATGCTTGTTATGAGCATAACAATATGCAACAAGGCATTTCCCACCTGTCCTTGATTTACAACTCGTCTGGTGCAGTAGTATGAACTCAACTCCATCTGAATTCTGCCTTTGTCATCCTTGACGAGTTTATCTTATGGAGGTGGTTTGTTATCCCCTTAGCTCAGTCTCTCGGCATGACACAATTATGAAAAAGATTTGACATGAAGGCCTTGGCACAACCCGAACAACGGCAACATCACAACGCTACAACCTAAGTGATTGACTGTGCTTGGGTTAGCATGATTTGGCAAGGGTAGCCTTGAGGGAAGTAAGATTGACATGAGGCATGAGTGGGCATGAAATGGCACCAAAGCATGCAACATTGATGCTAGGAAAAGACATGGCTGGGACAAGAAAAGGAAAGCTAAGGCATGGCACCGCAATGATATGGTGGGTTGACAAGGCTGAAGTACAGCCAAGTGTCGGGCACATAACTTGTGGAAACATCGTGTGCGAGAGGCATATGAAAAATGCATATACAACATGGCATTGGGTGGAGCAGTGCCTTGGTGCCATACTAACCTGGCTGGTGGTCACAAAAAGCATGCAACATACATGTGAGGTTGATACAGCTGATCTTTGTCCAAATCAAGCAAATGTTGTTGTTTAGCGGTTTCTATGGCTTGTTTAAATTAATTAGAATTGCCCTAGTAGTTAGGGGTGTCAAGTATATTAGTGATAAGAATTAATGTGGTTGTTCCATGTGTCACATCCATGGCAGGAACAACTCCTAGGTCAATTAAGGAGAAAATGTTGGAACCGGCAGTTTAAGAGAAGACAATAGTGATGATCACTGGTTGTACTGGTAATATCTAGACTAAACATATAAAACTACTGTAGTACACTTAACGTTTTGATAAAATTCATGAACACATGAGGATGCTGTTAACTATATGATGATGATACTCTTAAGATTGTGGTCTTCTATGCAGAACCTATCATATTTTCAGTTGATCCAAAATCTATTCTTCAGGACTGAGATAGAAAGAGTAAGAAAATGTAAGTGCAAGATTCAACGTTGACACGTGAATTTTATGAAAAGAGAAGCCCAGAGAGCTCAAGATGTAAGATCCGTGCTAGAATATGAAAGAACTGATGAACTAATGCTTAAGAATGATAATATCAATTTGATATTCAGAAGCAATACCGTTCAACCAACTTCATTAGAATGCTAAAACATATCATTACCTGGGAATTAATACCACGATCCACTTCATCTTGCGTTTGACCAACATACACAGAAAATCAAGATTTGTCAATAGTTTACAGATTAATGGAACGGAATAAAAAGACCAAAAACAACAGTAAAAATATGTTTCAACAAAAGGACTTACTTTCATTTATCCCGGCAAGGGCCAACAATCTAGCTACCATTTCTCTCTCTTCAGCATCCTGTAGTTCTCTGGCATAGGCCTCATCACTAGAAAAAGCGAAGGGGTCTAATTCAACCCCTTGGGTCTCATCCTCAGTAGCTTCATCAAGAGCATGCACATCAAATGCATCTCCGTCATCCTCATCCACATCACTACCATCATCTTCTTCTTCGCTTGGATCATCAAAATCTTCATCATCATACTCATGATGGCCATAGCTCCCAGCATCCCAACTCCCATAATCAATCCCGTCATCATTCATACTAAGCATCATATAAGCCCTTTCCTATTAAACAAAAGATAAACCAAAAGGGCTTTATCTCATAATTAAAAGCAAATACTGTAGAGGAGAAACAAGAACCAAAAGATTTCATTCCTTCGAGAAAAATCTGAGTTTCATTTGATGCCTCTAAAGTCCCAAATAGGACCAAATGAATCACATTTATATTTCATGATCACCAGTGAAGAAAGAATAAGCGATAGCTCCATGGATAAGGATGAAGCTATAGAAGTACCACAAAGACCATTCTCAAGGTCTCAAACTAACACTTTGTTTGGATGGTGATTACCCATGGTATGGTATGGCTCCTACCGGTACAATATTTGTTTTAATTGTTCCTTAAAACATATTGTACGGTATGGTTTGGTTCCAAGGTTAGAAAACCATGAAAGCCCCATTTTATGTAGCCACCGATTTGGTGGTATTCCGTGGTTACCTTATATTTTTTCTATTCTACCTTTATTTATTATTTAATAATCTTACTTTATCCTTTATTCTACCTTTTTATAGTAGCCCTACTCTTTATTCTACATTTCTAGTAAGTTTATCCATCAAATTATTGATGTGAAAAATTATGTTACATCAGAAAACAATACAATCTGTCTAAGCATTGTAGTCACCAAAACAATAGAATACGATATAATATAATACTATGTATTATGAAACAATACATAACAACCATTCAAACAGAGGGTAAGGAGATTCAAGACAAGGTCGATGGACTTCAATGAGAGATCACGAAGATGTTTATTGTGGAAAAGAGCTCAAGAATTATAGCAAAGAGATAGCTAAGTGCTACACATATTTCATGGTCCAAGTCCAAGTCCAAGAGGAGGATTGGCCAATATAGAGCCCCATCACACACCCAAAAGGGTTTGAAGAACATGCCTACTTTAGGTGTGAATTTTGGAGTCAAACAGTGTCACTTCTTTACTTATTCTGTAGGTAATATTTGGAAGAAGTGTGACATCAATTTTACTTGTTTTTCTTTATAACTTGTGTTACAAATAAAGGAATACATTGAAAGCATTCTAGTATTACTCCAATCAAAAATTACAAAACTAAAACAAGTCTCCTATGAACTCATAAGTAATCTAAAATGCTAGGTATATCCTCTTCATTTTGAGGGTACTCATGTTTACACACACCAAAGAAAAAAGATCTAGGCAATTCATATTCATTCTATCAAGAAAGCAGCTCTTGTTTTCAAAAAAAACATCTGGCTCCTCTCCATCCTAATAGTCCACCAAATGCAGGTTAGGAAAATCTTTCATCTCTACTTGTACCCTTACTCGTTCCCATCTCTTTCCAGCCTGCTAAAGCTTCTCTAATACTCCTAGGCATAGAGCACTAGGTTGATAAAAATCTACCACAACTTCACAGTCTCTTTATAATATAGAAAGAGATGGTCTGTTGTCTCAGTCTAAGCCTAAGATCCCATCCCCGATTGTCTATCATCTCTCTAACTTTAGCCATTCTTTTATGGCTCGAGTTGAACAAGGAAAGCTAGTTTTTAAGAGTTTTGATTCACCCAACATATCTTCCCTCAGTTGTCTACCTTGATTTTGCAATAGTACATAAAGATAGGCCATAGATTCCTGAAGATCTACACACTTCGCAGTGCAACATTACTGATCCATGAGTCCTCCGCTCCATATGTTGCCTTTATTGTATCCTTCCATAATACTTGTTCTTGGCTTTGCTATTCTGTTTTCAATTATCTTGTCTCTAGACTCCCTTTTTTGCCGTGTATGACGTGATCCCACTTTACTACATGAAACTTTTGATTATTTGGATCACAATTTCCTTTCCACAAAAAATTCCTCTTGATAGCATCCAGTTTATCCATTGCATTTTCTGACATAAGGAAAACAGACATTATGTAAGTATGTAAAGCATCTAGACAATATGAATGAGTGTGACTCTACCACCCAAAGACAATTGTTGGCTCTTTCAGTTCACTAGCTTTTTCTCACGCTTCTCCCGTACATCGTTCCAAATACCTTAACTTGCTTTCCTCTCCCAAAGGCATACCAAGATAAAGTGTGAGTAGCTCTCCTACACTCCTGCCCTCGCCCTAAGTATATTGGCTAAATTAGCAATTCTAAGCACCTCATTAACCACGTAATTGGAGCTTTTGCCCCAATTAGACTGGAGGAATAGAATAAGAATGACTCTTAGGTACTTATGTTGGGAACTGTCTGCATAACAAAAGATCACAATGCTATCGGCATATTGGACATGGGATATGGCCAGGGCCCTGTCTACCATCCATGTCTACATTGAAGCCCTTTATCCAACCATTTGTTTGTGTTGGCCTGAGCATATCCTTAAGGCTCTCCATTGCCAAAATAAAGAGAAAATGGGATAAAAGGTCCCTTGTCTTAGTCCCCTCTCACGGTAGAAGAAACCAACAAGAGATCCATTTATCAAGATAGAGAACTTTGGGGTTGTAGTACAAAACATAATCCACTTGAACCATTTGAAAACAAATCGCATGTTTCCCAAGAGACCCCTAATGTAAATGGTCATAGGCTTTCTCAATATTCAACTTGCATAAGACGCGAGAGGTACATTATTGATATTCCTCAAATCCACATATTCATTTGAAATCAAAATAGCATCTATAACCTAATTGCCTTTAATAAAAGTGGCCCTAAGCATCCCCCAACTTAGAGACTACCTGTTTGAGCCTTTTGGTCAATTTTTGAGATGATCGTCTGGAGAATCCTATAAGCTAATCGGTCTGACACCCTTCAACTCCTTGGCCCCTATCTTCTTGGGGATCAAAGCAATGAAGGTAGCATTGAAGCTTCTTTTAAAAAAAAGCTCTGGTGAACTTTTTTACTAAATACATCCCAATGTTATCAAAAGCAAAAAGCGCAAAATAGCCCTAAAGTCTGTTGGCGCTTAAAGCACAAAATACAAATAAAAGTGTGGGCTTAAATGGAAAAAAGCACAAAGGGAGCATAGATACAAATATTATATTTAGTCCAATAATAATAGTTATATGTACGAATGACAAATATAGGAACAAAGAATTGAAAAACAATTACAATAGAGTGAAATATCAATATTTAGTGTCACTTCTTCAGAAGAGATTCATTGACAAGAAATAGTATGCTTTAGAAATTTGTTGATGATAGTGAAGCGCACATAAAACGAGGTGAAGCGCTCAGCACATTTTGAGCCTCACTTTAGGGCTAAGCGCGCCTTTGATTACACTACTACATCCCAGCATGTGATAAAGAAGGCCATGGTAAAATCTATTAGCGCCAGGTGCTTTGTCCCACGGACATGCCATAAATCGTCTTTGATTTCATTTTCATTGAATAGCGCTGTAGCAAGATATTATCTACTTCACTGATCACAATTCCTGTTCCAGGCCTGAACTGAGGTCTCCATCTCATTGTCTCTGAGTATAGGCTCCAGTAGAATTTAATATTTCTTCTTTTATCACTACCGGTTCCCCAGTGCACACACCACCCACAAATAGCTTGTCAATGTTGTTATATCTCCTATGGCAATTGGCAACCTATGAAGACCATTTGCACAGGCCTGACTTTTTGGATTATGATAGCTTTTCAGTGAACTGCTTATTTCTGGTACTGCTTTATAAATTTGACTTTAAAATATATGTTATATATGTTAATTCAATCAAGTGTATGGTGCCATTATTCTAGAAAGGGCTTCTAGTGTACAGATTATCTTAACCTCATAGAAACGTTATGAACTTTGAACTGATAAAGGTATGGAATCCTCTTCTAAGATAAGCTAAAAGCATTTAAATGTAAAAGCTGTACAATTAAAGTAGCTTCAGTTAGTTTTCAGAAATTTTATCCCATATGCACAAGACTTTATTCAGAGTCAGAAAATATAGCTTTAGGTGGTACATAACTAATGTCATCTTCCAAGATACCTACTATATAGCCAAAGTGATTATCTAGGATAAGGGTCACAAAAACTGAATCTTGAGATGTGGAAAAAAATCCCCAATCATATCCTTAGAAAAAAGAAAGTTAAAAACTGAAAATCATGGGGGAAAACCTGGTCTTGCAAGGTGCGGGCTAGAGCAAGATCAGCATCGACCTGACTAAGGTTGGTGAAAGGGGTTCTCCTTGAAGCTCCGCCTTGATTACAACTGTTACTATCAACAGAATCATCCGATTCCCCATTCCCATTAACTTGAACACTAGCATTCCCATCAAGATTTCCTCGTTGCTGACCAGCTGTTGTGGTTTTGGCTGCTTCATTATTATTTTTTGTATTCTCCATTTCTGGGCCAATAATCGAAAGCCTAAATAAATAGGTCTTTTTAAGGATTTGGGAAATTCGAGTTGTATGGTAGGAGGAGAAATCTGAAACGATGGTGGGTGCGCGCGCGCGGGCGAGAGAGAGAGAGAGAGAGAGAGAGAGAGAGAGAGAGAGAGAGATAAATATAGTAAATACATGAGAAAGAGAGGATAAAAAGGAAAGCACCATCGCTTTTGAAATTGGGAAATTCGAATTTTTCCAAGTTAAAGTGCCGCCATCTGACGGTACAACGAATGAAATTGGCGCTTCTCATTTGCGATGATTATTCAAAATTTTAACTAATATTCTCCTTCGCTAAACCTATAAAATTAACTTATTTAGAAAAGAATCAATAGTAATTTAAAAAAAAATATCTTGTTGAGGAGTAATTTATATTTGATCAATAAATAGTTTGAATAATATTTTGTATTTGATCAAGCTTTTTAAAGGGTGTTTGTGAATGTATTTTTCATAAAATATTTTTGAAAAAAAGATCTATTTTGTAGATTTTGAAAAATAGCTTTTAGTACTATCAGGAAGCATTTATTTTTCTCTGGAAAATTTGGCCAATTTTTCTTTAAAAGATATGCAATTTAACTTCACTAGCTTGAGCAAAGCCGTTCGGAGAATATGCATGTCTTTGAAAAAAAGGAATTCTCATACTAAAAAGTTAAATAATTATAGTTGAAGGCCTGTGTTGGCTTTACTGAAAAAGAAAATAAAAAGTAGTTAAAAAGTAGCTTGGTGAAAGTACTGAAAATTATTTTAAAAATAAGCAGTCATTTATTTGAATAAAAATGTTTTAATTGAAAAAAAGAGTTATTTATTTATTTTCTCAAAAGTGTTGTTAAACGTGTTTTCTTTGTCAAATGTATGAAATACTCTGAAAACAGTTGACATTTTACAAGATGATTTTTTAAAACAAAAAATTAAAGTAATTTATATTTTAATTCAATTTCAATATAAGCTATTTATTTAACTAATTTTTAAATGCAAGAAAATTAATATATAATTTGAATGAAGAACATGAAAGATTTAAAAAGATTTTTCAATTACTTTCACTTTTTTTTTTTTACAAAAATTCACATAGATGGTCTGTTCGATATGGAGTCCTAGGAAAACAAGTTCTTTTAACTTATTTTCTTGTGTTTGTTACGCAAGTAGAAATTTTTTTAAAAAAAATATTTGTATATATCTAACACCCAAATAATGAGAATAGATAGAAATTAAGTGATAGGTAATATGGTGGTGAGAGGAAAGGGGGGGGGGGGAGTTGACGGAGCTGTAGATATAGGTGAAGGAGAAGGAGGGGTAGAATTTCTTTTAAAAAAACTAACTTTTTTGTTAGAAAAATTTGGAAGGGGGATGGGATAAAAAAATTAATTTTTTGGGAAGGGGATTGGGATTGGGATAGGGTGGGATAGCGGTTGGGATAGGGATGTGATACAAGAAATTATTTTTTTTTCTAAACAAATTGTTTGGGGGAGGGGCAACTGGGTAGGGTGGGGTAAAAAAGAATTTAATTTTTTTAAAAAAAATTAGGACTGTGTTGGGGGCGGGGTGGGTAGAGAGTGAGGATGGGGAAAAAAATTTAATTTTTCTAGGGTTTTATTTCAAACAGAGGTAATTCTAAAATTTTTAGAAATATAAAGAGGTAAATGGGTGAATTAAATGGTCAAATTTCTTTTACGAGAAACTATTTAAAAGTCATTTTATGAAAAGTAGGGGGTAATCTACTTCAGACTTTTGACTTTTTTTAAGTTATTTTGAAATTTGTCAAACACTATTATAAATTAAAAATGATTATAAGTTGGTTTGACCAACTGATAATCAAAGCCAAATGAACTCTAGAATGTGAAAGAGGGTTTTAGCCGTTTTTCATAGTCAGACGTTGATTTTCAAATTAAAAAAAATTATAGGAAGATTTTATGGTCAAATGCTAACTTTTAAATAACACAAAATTTTCAAAAAGAATAAAAAAATTCTTAGGGTCAAGCGAGTCCTTATATCCTATTTAGAAAAAAGAAAAGAAAAAAGGGTCAAAATTGTCCCATAAGTATTGAGAATAGAATAATTATAATCTCTATTTAATGTTGGTCTAAAAAAAAACAACTAATTGTGACTATTTTGGCTTAGATATGCCCCTCAAAACTAACAGATGTCCATATCCAATTTTAACTCATCATAAACAAATATTTTCTTACAAACATGGTTGTCCAAAATAAATGAGCGGTATGTATTTTATTTTAGAAAAAAAAAACGCATGGATACAAATCACAATATTTCAAAAAAATTAAAATTTATTCGTTGTATTATTTCGAGATTCATAAGTAGAGATGGAGGAAAGTGATCTCCGTCATTTTAAGAAACTGAAGCCAAAATTGATAAGAAAAAAAGTTAATGCAAAAAGAAGAAATAGGAGACGAAAAAGTTGCACTAATGAAGGAAGAGGAGAACTATACCACCATTGGCTCCGATGACAATAGGGACATGGGGTTAGCAAAAAAGGATCTAACTTTAACTAGTTGACAAAACTAAGAAGTCAAAATATTTATAAAGAGAGTAGTGTGTACTCGACCTGACCCTTACCTTATGTAATACCTCAAAATTTCGAGCTAAGATTTGAATTTTTTTACATATGCAGTTAGATCCGAACCCGATAAATTTTATTGTACATAGATGTAAAGGTAAATTTAATGTGTAAGATGTATTGGATGTGAATTAAGATAATAAGAAATTTTAGTACAAAATTGGGTCGAAAACTTTTCTAGTAATTAAGTTTTCATATAAGTTCATACAATGGCTTTAAGCAAGTCTATATCCTATAATATAAAGGTTTATGTGACGAATTGCCTATTAAACTAAAGATCTTCAAGTCTAGTTTCCAACACATCCAACTGCTTGTAAATCCAACTTATGCACGTTTTACTAAAGGTCAGTTAGTTTGTCTGTATGAGATGTAGGCCAAGACGCGATAGGCCTATCTTCCATTGTCTATAACATTAAATCACTCCATATGTAAAGTTTATGTTGGAGGCTTATCGACTCATCTTGGACAACTTAAGTTTAATTCTTTCAAATTCTTTTCTCTCCTCCATTTTTAACACCAAGTTATATTTCTTACATGTATCTCAAAATGTTTCTAAGCGTTTTTTATCTCTAATAAAAAAATCCTAATTAGATTCTAACATCAAATTCTCCTCCAATCTCTAGCAAAAGAACTCACTTTCAGGTTTCAAGACTTGATTATAAGCCAAAATACACCATTTAGCGAAGAGATTATACTTACTTCAACACAAGGTAAGGATATTCACACAATTTCTTTGTTATCTAACTTATGTATCCTAAGCAAGAATTTACCATCAAAACCTAGGATTTCTAAGAGAACCCATCTCAAGATTCAAGAATGAACCTTTGAGATTCCTCTTCAATATTAGAGTTTCAATCCCGAGCCAGTTACTCATGATGATTAAATAGTTCTATGTTTAGCTATTGGAAGCTCCAATCATTCTTGGAACACAATTATTCAGTGTCAGTTTGTTTAAGTTCATAGGTCATATTAAAGATTGTCCAGGTAAATAGTATTCAGTCATGTTAAAGGCTTCACAGATGATCAATTTAGTATACTCTTATGACGTGCATTCAGTTATGACCTTTGTGGTACTTTATGAACTTAAAACTATGATATTTGAAAAGTCATTTATCAAAAAGACTTATTGCCTTATTTTAAATATATCTATCAAATATTTTAAAATTATGCATTTTTTATGCTCCAAATGTATTCTCTATGTTCAAGTCACATTATGGAATGCTCAAGCTAGCATTGTACCCAATATCTATGCTCAGGATATGATACCTGTAAAGAAAAAAAAGGTTGTTTTTAATAAATTCTTGAGTCAAAATAAATTAAACAAATAAATAGAACTGCAACATCAATACATCGTCTTAATTAATTCCTTTTACTTGAAAAAGCAACCAATTCACATTATTTTTCTAATATTTCTATCAAGTGATTACTTTTTCACCTTTCAATTTAAGAAATATTTTTGCAATATTCTCTTTGCACAAAAAAAATTTATTTGTAACAGGAGATCAACCTTTAGTGATATAGCAATGATTTACCCATTGTTTTCATAGCCAGTGAAAATTTAAAGACCCCATCACCTAAGTTGTCCAAAAATATAATAAGACCTCATTAAAGATGAAAGAAGAATTTTAAATTAGAGTTCATTGATGTTAATGACAATGATTTTATATTGCAATGATAGAAATGGGTACTAGAAACTTAGAGAATCAATTGCCTAAGACTACATTGTTGGAAAGTGATGAGTTAAAAAACATGAAGTCTCGTAAGAAATTTTTATTAATGTTTATTTTTTTAAAGTAAAAAATACCCCTCCCCTACTTTAATTTGGACATATGTTTCAACAATGAACTCTTTGAATCGGTCAAGATTACATATAAACACTTACTAGTTTTTAGGAGCATATATAAGCTAAAATATTAACTACGAAGGTTTCCAGATCAAAAATTAACGAAGTGAAATACAAGATGGGGTGAATTGATTTTTTAAAATATTAGTCAATCTATTAGTCGACTGTTAGTTTCTTCAAGTCAACCACCCTATAAAAATTAGACAGCTAGATAATATAACAGATAACATACGATGCAAAGGATTTAAAACAATTATACCGCTTTATATTAGTGATGTGGTGAGTAGTCCAATTCCTTTGAGTTATAGGATTTTTTTAGAGCTTTGAATGTATCTTGATTACACGAATAGTCTTGTTGTGAACTTCAGAGAGTTTTCTTGACCTGAAAGATTTCAACTCACGTTGATCACAACCTCTACTCTTATAACTTTCTAAACTATCCTTTCATTTTCTATTCACTAGTAAATTGTATTAAATATACTGGTTTAATAAGATGAAAGAGTGAGTAGGATTTTTGCTTAAGCTTAGTTGCATATTTTCCTTCATTGATGATGATATACTTTTATACTGCATAGATATTTCTTGGCCGTTTGTTGGACAAATTTGCATTGATTTGAGAATCAATATATTTAATCTTTCTTATTGTTAGGTTTGATAATCAACTTTTATTTTTAATGATATTCTCGTAAGTAACCCCAAGGAATTTTTCTTTCTATCGAGGTAATTAGGTCTGTCTTTGATTTAGTGTTCTGATCTTTCTTGTTGTGTGTGTGTTATCCTTCCTTGTAAGGTTTGTGTACTATCTTTCCTTGTGGTGTGATGCTTCATTTTAATCTTTAGGCAAATCAATCTTCCTTGATTTTGGTATAATCTTCTACCGTTTCTTGTAGGATGTGTATACCATCTTTTCTTATGGTTTCACAATCTAAAACAAGTCGTGAATGGCACCCACAATGAATCCAAACTCAACCTCTCAGTTCATACATGCTAATGGATCATAACTTGCCCAACTAGTTATGGTTTACAACGGACACACTAGGGTCCATGTTCTATGTCAACATGGCGTCTGATCTCATAAATTGCTATCTGAAATTATTTTCATCAAATCTAGCATAAATAGTCACAATTTCAAGAATTTCACTTTCAAATCTTTCATATGATCATTTTTTCACTTTTCGACCTTCCTTAAAGGTATATCACAAGTATTTTTATTCAAGACAACTTTTCACCCTTCTTAATGTTCAAAACCCTTGGTTTCATATTTTGATCAAACACATGGATCAATAAAAAAACAATATGAAGATAACACAAACAACACGACAAGCATGTAAAAAAACAATAATTACCACTCAATGACTACCATACACTAAAAATTATCTATCTACTACTAAGCCATAACCTACCTTGAAGCTAGCAATTGAGGTATCGCAAGCTATGAAGGAGCTCCTTCCTTACTAGAAAAATTTTGCAATGCTCGATCCTTGTTATGCTCCAGTGATAATTAAATGCACATAATTTAATAAAAAATTCATAGTATAATTTGGGACATTCAACTCCACCATTCGTTCCCCATTAACCAAGTTTTAAACTTAACTTAGGTTTTTTCTACCTTTATTCATCCCAATTCTACTATATTCTATGTAATTTCACCTAATACAAACTTTTATGGATGAATTCTATAATCACAGTGTATAATTACCAAAGCATACTTCTAGATGAAATTCTACTCACCAACTTCATCTACAATCTAGGTTTCTATCCATGAGTTCTACACCAGTTGTTCTAGTCCCAAGGTTTTTAGATAATCAAGGATCAAAATAAGATTAAGGATGTTAAAAGACTTACCTTTATGAAAGAAATCACCCCAAAATCCCAAGGAGTCATTCTTTCCTCTAAAAATTTAGTTATAATAATAACTCTAACAAAATATACTTAACTTCTGGTAAACTGCAATGACTGCTACGCCAGTCGATTTTACCATTGTTGGGACGTTGTTGTGGCGATAAACATACCATTGCTATGGTCAAACTATTATGGTGACTGTGCTGATCACCGTTGTGGCCTGACTAGTCCAAAACCAGTGAGCTCCACTCTTTTATAGTTCTCCCTCATTTTACAACATAACTTAAATATATGGAAATCAAATTTCAAGCCTATCTTAGAAAATATCATAACCGAAGTTCTAAACCCTAGAATTTAATTCCAACAAGTGCTATGATTAGATAAATGAGTTGATTATTTAAAATTCAATCTAATCACATCAAATCCAAACCATAAAATCATCATTACCCTCAAGGCACACCTGATTAAAAATCCAACAAAGACTACCTCACCCTGAGATTTTTCTAACTCTCAACTTTGGGGCCTAAGCACTAGAAAAAATTAGTCTGTGAGTACTATGTAACGATGGGACAAGGAAATACAACAAATACCAATTGACATATTGTTCATCCCTGGATGATCAATGGAAAGAGAAGAGGGTAATAACATACCTTACTCTATGAAAAAGTATTGGTATCTCTCCCATGTAGCTTCCTCAATTAGACGGTTCTTCCATTAGATCTTCATCATTTGGATCTCTTTGGAACTTATAATGTCGATCATAGTTATTGGTTCATCATTATAGGACAAGTTCTCATTATTTCTTCTACATCAGTACTATACCCAAACTAGAGTAAGAAGCATCACAGAAAATAAAACCCTTACCTTCCATAGGTAAGGCAAGAATGGGTACAATAGTCAAGAACAACTTAAGTTTTTGAAAGCTCCCTTTACACTCATTTGACCATTTTTTATATTAAACGGGCTAAAGCTGGATGCCAAGCTCACCCTGTATCTCCAAACTGGCAAACCAAACGATCAGCACATGAAAATCACGGTCAAGGACCTGTACCCGGATCTGCACAAGTGCAAGTGTAGTATGAGTACAAGCCGTCGAAGCAACCTATACTCAATAGGCTTCGAGGGCCCACTGAGCGCATAGCAATAATAAAAGCAGGAAATAACAGAATA
>JBDJHY010000049.1:756340-771760 GCA_039654485.1 Withania somnifera | reverse complement strand
CCAACTTAATCAATAGCAACCTATTGTTGACCTTCCTGACTTCTACCACCTACTCCCTAAGCTCTTTATCTACTAGAATTCCTGCCCTATTCCTATTCCTTATACTTCCAGAATACCATAACTTATACCCGTCCACATCCCGCACCTTAGAGCCTATCCACTTGGTTTCCTGGACACAAGCTATGTTATCTTTCTCTTTCTAAGAATTTTTACAAGTTCTATGGACTTACCTTGTAAAGTATCTATATTTCAAGACCAAACTCTTAACCTAGAGGTTTCCTTACCCCACCTGCCATTTCTCTCTCTCTCCCCCTCCCACTCTCCCAACCCCAATCTCGCTTCCGACCTCAACCCTACAACCCCATCCAACCGAAGACATAACTCTATTCAATCAACATCAACCACAACCACTAAAGAAAAAAAAGCTCAAAAACTACAAATTTCAAGCAAGAAACACACAGAAATAGCAAACAGAGGGCAAGATTTAACAAAAACTAGCAAACAATGACTGAGTTTGAACTAGAGATAGAAGACAATAAATGGTAAAATTTGACTATCAATCACGAAGACAATGAATAATCTGAACTATACACTGTAGCACTAGCCAAGCTTAATAGAAACTATGCTTAAATCAAGAACTAACTAGGAGGAATGCAAATTTAAAGACCTAAATAGATAGAATAAGCACTAGATAGACCGAGGTTAAATCAAGAACTAAATAGGAAAAAGATGAATAAAAGACCCGAATAGCTAAAATACGAACTAGATAAACCGAGAGTAAATCAAGAACTAAATAGGAAGAACACGAACTAAACGAAATAAGGTGGATTCTAAGATAGAACTATACTAATATCAAAGAAAGATAAAAAAAAATATAATAAGCAGAAAAACCAATAAAAAATTTAAGATTAGAGATCACCGGGGACTTGTCTAAGAGTCTGTCTCATGCTGAGTTTCTTGTGCAGATTTCGGCAATTTGATGTCGAAATTAGTCGCTGGAATCTTGTTGCCGCCGAAAGAGTCAGTTTATGTGTAGCTGAAAGGACTAAAGAGAACGAAAGAAAAGAGAAAATCTAGATCTGTGTTTGCCGGAAGTTATAGATCTGGCCGGAAAATATGTGTCGTGTTCGCTGGAGCAGAATACCGGAGAAAATGGTAGTTCGCTAGTGCCGGCGGTGGCTTAGATATTCGCTAATCGGAGGCTGAAAACTCAGCGGAAAAACAGATCGGAGCCGGAAAACTCACCGGAAAAACAGGCTGGTGCCGGAAAACTCTCCAGAAAGACAGCTCGGAGCTTCGACGAAGCAGATCTCTTGATTACAAGCCATAAACCTTTGTATTTAGGGTGGTGAACTAAAAGTTCAATTGGTGGAATTCCATTTTAAATGGGTATTTATTTACATATGAGTTCATGTGATCACTTTGCAACCTTAGGACTTCTAACAAAAAGCATTACACCGTTAATGTTTCAGTAACTTGCTTCTAATGTTTGATTTTCTATTTGAATCTACAGGTTCGCGTAAAATCTGCTCTTAAGAAGCAATCAAGAACTCGGCTGATTGGTCCAAATTGTCCAGGTATTATTAAACCAGGAGAGTGCAAAATTGGAATCATGCCTGGATACATTCACAAACCTGGACGTATTGGAATTGTTTCTCGATCGGGTACATTGACTTATGAAGCAGTAAGATTTTATTCTCTCTAGGAATGCTTGCTGACAGTTCTAGTTGTACATATTGTTCCCACCTCTGCTTCATATGATGCAGTAAGATTTTTATTTTTTTGAAATGTCTATATCACCTAAAATCCAAATGACTTTGAGTGTCGTGATCTGACTAGAATTACTTTCAACCTCTAACAATATATATATTGTGGGGTATCTTTCTCTCAAAAAGCAAGATTGAGAACCATCACTATCTGAATCAGAATGAAACTTACATTTCTCTATGTTGCGTTGATTAGGTTTTTCAGACAACTGCTGCGGGTCTTGGACAGTCGACTTGTGTAGGGATTGGTGGTGACCCTTTTAATGGTACAAATTTTGTCGACTGCTTAGAGAGATTTATTGCCGATCCACAGACAGAAGGTAGACTTTCTTGAAGCATATTTACTCATCTTAATCAAGATTGTTGCTTAAATGACAGTTCTTTTGGTCATTTATGAAGATGCTCTATGCATTTCCTTTTTGACTGAGAAATTAGTGGAATGCCAACCCTTAGGACTAATCACAGCCTTGAAAGTTGGGGATAATTAGCCTGACTCTCTACCCTTAACTTTTTTTGTTGCTCTACGCGTTTCGTTGTTGATGAGTAATGGTAATTGAATTCTCTTACTTAGCACGTGTTTGTGGGTTGTAGCAGATTGTCCAGTGTATTAGTCAAGGATCACATAAACTGATCTTAACGCCACCATCATAAAAATAGAAGATTGATGTTTATTTTCTATTGTAGCAGATCATATAATTAATTACATTTTAAGATGAATTGTCTCAGAATTAAACAGTATTTAAAAGCTGGTTAATATGAAGCGTAAATGCAAAAGCGCTTTTAGCCAAGGACAGGAAGCAAAACCCAGATAGATGGGAAAAGAGGCTTTGCTAAATCCATAATCGACCATCCCCAGCATCCTTCTGAATGTCTACATGATTTGGTAAAAGCTCAAAGAAAGTATTCCTTGAAAGTGTGTGTTGAGACAAGGAATGAGTCTGAAGATTTGTACGCAAATGACTAATTGGTTAGGATAATTTATCTGATTATGTCTGTTGCTCAAGACTCGTGTGACATGCACTTAAACCATGAAACAGGTGCAACACAAGTTGAGCTCTTCTTTGCTTGGGCAGTGCTTTCGTATATTCTCCAATGGTCTGTTTGGTTGGGTGTACAAGAACTGATATCTGGGTACAATTCAGCATAGCTAATAATTTGTTTGATTACCTACTTAATCTTTGCATACTGTTCAAGAACAATTGGTCATTTGTTTCGTTACCAATTTACTTTTCCTCATTTGTAATACATGCATAGGTCACGTTGCATAGAATATGGAATTATAATGCCGGGATTAGAAATACGTGGAGCTATTAAATGTAAAAAATAACCCTTCATGTGGTAACATTTTTTTGGGGGGAATGGTAACTTTTTCATTTATCTATCCACAGGTATACTGCTTTAATGTAGTCCCCCATCCAAAAAGTATTACAATCTAGCAGAACTTAGTTGTGCTATTTGTTACAAATAGTCTAAAACACCAAAAAGATCTTCTGCCTGTCCTAAAACTCCGTTTACACCAAAAGTAATAAAGAGCCAAACAATTCATCTTAAAAATCTATAAATTATTGTTCTTGCCCTCAGAACACCTTCCTTTCATTTCACACTGTCCACCATATACAAGCTGGGAAAATCTTCCATTTCTCCTTATTTGCTGTAGTATTGCCCACACCGATCCAGCAATTTAGTAGGTCTACTGTGCTCCTTGGCTTCACCCATGTAATCTTCCTTAGACTGCTGGATATTCTCCATAGTTAATCTGCCATTGGTAATGCAAAAAAAGATGGTTGGCTGTCTCTGCCTGTTCCCCACATATCTTGAGCACTGTTGGAACTTTCTATCCTTCAAGTTTCCCTGTGTCAACACTGCTTCCTAAACTAACAGCAGTGTGAATTCACCTTGTATGGAATTTTGGTTCTCCAAATCATCTGCCATGGTCAATGCTTCATTCTGTCATTTGAAGAGTTGAGATGCTTGTATGTTGAATTGACAGTGAGGACTCCTTTGCTACCAATCTTCCAGACAACTTTGTCTTCTTCTCCAGATACTGAACTGAGCCATTGTGTCATGGAAAGCCCGTATTCTTCCCATCTCCCAGTCATTTAAGTTTCCAGGTTCCTGTCCACATTTCAGATGTTGAAGACTTGGTACGAATAAGTCTGGATAGAGTTGTTTCAAGGATCTTTGAGTTATCCATTTATCCTCCCGGAATGATATTTTCATGCCATTTCCCGCCTCAAATCTGATTCTGGAAAGGAGCATCAGCTGTAGTTTTCTTCATAATCTCCATGATTCTGGAAAGAAGCAGCGGCCATAGGTTTCTTGATAATCTCCATATACTGCATCCGTAGGGTGTGGTCACCTTCTTTGTCATCACATGTTCTCCATAGCATATTTTCTCCGTTACAAACTTCCAAAGCCATTCCGTAAGACTTCGGTTTTGCATTTTCATGTTCTTGATTTCCACTCCCTTCTTGTTTTTTTGTCACTTCATCCAGTGTTATGAAAGGCGCTCGCCATTCGCCTTTGGCGACATGGCGAGGCGAGGCTGCCATTGAAACCTGATGCGAGGTGATTTTGAAAAGGCGGCAAAAAGGCGACGCGGCTACGCCTTTTCATTTTTTTAAAAAAAATGGCAGAAACGAGGGTTTTAAAACCCCCAAAAATTATTTTGGGTCCATTATTTTTAGAGTTTTATACTACCAGCAGCTACCAAATCTTTGCAAACCTGTTGTGGCACCATTTGCGGCGACCAGTCCTTCCGGTAAGTCTTTAGTTCAATTTCTTTTTTTCTTCTTTTTCTCTTCCGGGGACTTGCAACCAGAGGCGCAGTCCTTCCGGCGATTTTCTTCTTTCTCTCTTCTCTATTTTTTCTTGTGTTTTATTTTCTACTTCTTCTCTGTTAACTCTGGTTTTTCTTGTTCTGTTTTTTGTTCTTCTTCTAAGTTCTAAGCTCTGTTTTTTTTTTCTTGACTTCTTCTTTTAAGTTTTGTTTTTCCAGATAATCTGGATTCTGATCTGGTATAATAATATAACTTATTATTGCTCTGTTTTTTTTTTCACTTATATAATAATATAATTATAATATTGTATTTATTATGTAATAAATAATAACTAAGAAGATAATCCTTATTTATTTCAGCTATTTCAAATGGATTCCGGATTCGAAACTAGCAAAAGACTGACAAAAGATTCCGTCATGTGTGTTTTGTAAAGTAACATACAATGGCGGTATTACCCGGCACAAGCAACATTTGATAAGTGGATTTAAGAATGTAAAAGCTTGTCCAAAATGTCCGGCAGAAATTAGGGAAGAAATACAAGCATATGTCCAAAATAAAGCTACAACGAATTCAAAGAATTAAAGATATAATTAAGAACCACGGTCAGTTGATGTTGTTGATGAAGATGGTGAAGTTGATGATGACATGGATGAATATAATGAGATGATGCCTTCCTTTAAAACTCATAAAATATCTTCCGGTGGTAGTGTGGCCTCTTCACGGAGTGTGACTAAAGGTCCTATTGGTTTTTTGTTCAATCAAAACCAAAACAAGTGTTTGGAGACCCCAATACCAAAAAATTTTTAAGAGTGCGTGCGGTTAATGTTTTTGCATCATGGGTATATGATGCCGGGCTTCCTTTTAATTGTGTCAACTATGGCTCTTTTGGTATATTTATTGAGGTTGTAGGACAATGTGGCTCGGGAATGAAGCCTCCTACATAACATGAAGTTAGAGTTAGAGAACTAAAAAGAGGTGAAGAAAGTAGATGAAATAGTAGAGAAACATAAAGTGCAATGGACAAAGTTTGGTTGTTCCATTATGATGGACAAGTGGATGGCACGGAACGGAAAAATAATTATCAATATTTTGGTGAACTCCCCGATTGGTAGTGTGTTTCCTCGTTCGGTTGATACTAGCAATGAATCTACCAATGCAACAAAAATGTACAACTTATTTGAGGAGTCAATTGAGCATATTGGACCACAAAATGTTGTACAAATTGTCACAGATAATGCTAGTGAGAATGTGAAAGCGGGTGACATGATAATGGTCATTTATCCACACATTTATTGGATTCCGTGTGCGGCCCATTGCATCAATTTGATGTTTGGGGATATTTTCAAGATTAACCTATATGCTTTCGGTAATAGTTTTTTATATTAAGTTCTATGTTTTTTAATAATTAACCTAATGCTTATTGCCTACAAATTACCATTTTGTTTACAGTTTTCAAGAAGGCCATAAGGATTTACTCTTACATTAGTTAAAGGCCGTTGTTGAATTTGATGAGAAAATTCACCAAAGAAAGAAATATGGTGAAATCGGTCAAAACTAGATTCGCGACGGCCTTTCTGACTTAGCAAGCTATGTACTTTCAAAGTAAAAACTTGAAATCATTGGTCATATCTACCGAATGGACTTCAAGTAGATTTGCTAAGGAAATTTTGGGAAAAGAAATTGTTGGTTATCTTCTTTCGGCATATTTTTGGAATAATGTTGTCCGGTTTCTTAAAATTCGTGGTCCTTTGATCATGGTGATTCGCTTGGTTGATGGAGAAAAGAATCCACCAATAGGCTACATTTATGAAGCCATGGATAGAGCCAAGTATTCTATTGAGAACACTTTTGGTAACGTTAAAAAGGAATATGAGAAAGTGTTTGAAATTATTGATACACGGTGGAATGACCAACTCCATCGGCCTTTGCAAGTAGCAGGCCATTCATTGAACCCAAGACTGTTCTATAAAGCTACTGAGAGTCAAAGTTTTAGTCCCGAAGTAATGGAAGGTTACTTAAATTGTGCTGAGAAAATGGTATCTGACGTAGCAACACAAGATGTACTACTTGGTGAGTTTTCTAGGTATAAAGTGGCTGAGGGGATGTTTGGTTGTGGTCAAGTTGTTAGAGAGAGACAAGGTCACCGGGTAAGTGAAGTTGTCTTTATATATTTTATAACTTATTTAAGTTATTTGACTTATTTATACTAATTAACTATTAAACTTTATATTATTTTTTATAGTTGAATGGTGGTCATTATTTGGTTGCCAAACTCCAATCTTGCAAAAGTTTTCCATGCAAATATTAAGCCTAACTTGTAGCTCATCCGAATGTGAGCAAAATTGAAGCGTGTTTAAACATGTGAGGAGAAACTTTATAATATTCTTATTTTTATATTACATTATTATTATTAGAATCTACTAATTATTCTCAACAAATTATTGACAGATTCATTCCAAAAAAAGGAATAGGCTTGTGCTTTCGTGTCTCAATGATTTGGTGTACATTAAGTACAATAAAATATTAGCACGTCGCTACGATGTCTGCAATACAATTGATCCAATTGCATTGGATAATATTGATGAGGAAAATGAGTGACTACTTGGTTGCCCCGAAGATCCAGAAGATGAACTTGTAGCTCATCCGAATGTGAGCGAAATTAAAGCGTGTTTAAACATGTGAGGAGAAATTTTATAATATTCTTATTTTTATATTATATTATTATTATTAGAATCTACTAATTATTCTCTAAAAATTATTGACAGATTCATTCCAAAAAAAGGAATAGGCTTGTGCTTTCGTATCTCAATGATCTGGTGTACATTAAGTGCAATAAAATATTAGCACGTCGCTACGATGTCCGCAATACAATTGATCCAATTGCATTGGATAATATTGATGAGGAAAATGAGTGACTACTTGGTTGCCCCGAAGATTAAGAAGATGAACTAGTATATGAGGGAGATGATCTTGATTGGGGTACTGTCGCTATGGCGGCTGGAGTGGAGGAGAGTATATACCATTTTAGGAGATGTTCTTCTTTAAGACAAAGAAAAAGGCAAAGCTACAAGTTCAAGTCAGACTCAAACTCGTCTTGTTGATGAAACAACCCATGAGGAAGATGATGGGATTGAGTTTAATAATGAACAAAATACATTTCAACTTCAAGATTTTGAAAATCTTGAAGAAGAGTAGACTTTTACTTTTAGAGTTTTAGACATTTAGTGTTGGATACTTGGATGTCTTATGAATTATTTAGTTTTTAATTTAAATATTTTATTGCAATTAAATATTTTAGTTAGTAATATATGCAATTAAATATTTTAATTTTTTTGTATTAATTATCTCCTCATATTAAAAAGGTGAGCGCCTCTTGTCGCCTTTCGCCATCCAAAACACTAGTTCCATCTGTCACCAGGTGGTTCGTCTATTATTTCGCCCAAAGTGGAGCAAAGTTTTTGACAGGTCCTCGTTCGTGATTTCAGCTCGCTGATAGTTCGTTTATCCTCAGATCAGAGTTTCAGGGTGAGCTTGGCGTACAGCTTGATCCTGTTTCTCTTCAGCTTTATATTTTCATTATCTCCAATGTATTTCGGAGACCTTTGGATATTGTATATTTTCCATCCTTTTTATTCTATACTAGTGGTTCGTTTGACATTGACATTGGGACTTGGGTGTATTCCACAATTTTTTATTACCTTTACTATTTTTTTAAATTCTTCTGTATTAATTATAGTAGTCCTTTGCTTTGGCTATGGACTACGGGGTTTGGTTCTCCTACTGGTTGTATAGTAGGTGCCATCATGATTCGAGAAATCGGCTCGTGACAACAAGTATGGTATAGTTTATGAGTTCAAGTCCCTTATATGGAGTTTGTATGTCCTTTGTCAATGTTTTCGGATTGAACTTCCATAATTGAAGGTCAAGGTTATGTTATGGGTAGTTGTACGGTTAATAGCATGATTCATGGTCATGGTCAATTTTATGCATAAGTATTTTGGCTTTTAGAGTCTAAGTCTGGGTTAGAAGTCATTTTTAATATATGAGAATGAGAAAGAAATTTGATAGTGACAGTTAATTTACGAATTCATGGGCCCTTATGTGGTCAAGACTGACAGAGTTAGTTATGTTCAGTTCATGGTCAGTTTTAGCATTAGTATTAGCACTGATCATAATTGAGTAACTTTGTCCGTAGCCCTTACCCTATGTAGCTGAACACATGCAAGATCATGCCCTAAACCAGCATTAAAGTTCATGGCTTAGTTGATCTACTAGGAGTTAGTTTATGGCCCTTACTTTGGAAGGTTTGGGACCACACCCAACATAGGGATATATGTTGGACCTCGTAGCTTTGTGCATAATAAATGTCAATTATAAAACCTCCCAATTGGTCAGTCAGGCAGTATGGTCAGTATTTCGGTAGTTATGCTAGCTAAGTTAGAGAAAATGTCAAAAACAAAAGTAAAAGCATTAACTAAAGACTCTCATTATATTATTATTTGTTTTCATATATCTGATTATTTAAGGCAGTAGGTGTAAGCAAAGGTTAACATCACGTCTTCATGCATTGCATAACTACTGTCCCTATTATTGTGATAGCCTATTTTAGTAACCTCTCACATACTCATTATTTTCAAATGTAATGATCACATACTTTATTGTGGTGCATGTCTTTCAAATATATAGGTTGAGCTAATGATCTGAATGCTTACATTTGACTCGGACTTATATTCCAAGTAGATTGAAGTAAAGTGGTGAGTTCTCACTTAATCGGTAACTATATGGAGTATCTTACTTTCATATTGATTTATACCTGAGACACTAGATATAGTATTTACATTCTGTTTTTGGGCCAGCTAGGGGAATTGTCCTTGATTATTCTCATCACTCATCTTGTTATTGGCTTCAAACATAAATGGTGTAAGACTTAGAGATTTAGTTTTCATATTGATTCAGATATCTCTTTGATTGACGTGAGGTTCACCATTTCTTATGATTTCATTGATATAATATTGCTTTTTGTTAATGTACATTGACAGAGATAAACATGGTCCAAGTGGTTCATATAAGGCTATTGAGGCTAATTAGTAGCTAAGGATGTCAGTACCATCTAGGGGGGAAACTCCAGGGCATGGTACTGACTGAGACATAAATAAATGCCAAAACGTGTGTACATAAGATGGTCATACATTAAGACACTTGCATTATGCATTTTTTACATTTGATTTATGGCATTAACTATTTGTACATACTGACTGATTCATGAGATTATTTGATATTGACTGTTTCTTTGAGATTATCTGATGTTGACTAATTCTTTTAGATTACTTGATATTGATTGATTCTTTGAGATTTTCCATTACTTGATGATGGCGTGTAACTGTTTGGTCTCTAAATAATTTCATGTGACCTCTGTTAATATCTTTTATCATGATTTGAGTTTATCACCTATGTTCCATGACTGAGGGTACTATGTACTCATTCAAATTCATGTATGTTGATTCTATACTGTTGAATGGGATGTTGTATTAGTATATAAACTGTTGCAGGTTGTAGTATTCAGAGGATTGATTAGGTGCAAGGGATTTCATTTTCTCTATACAGTTAGACCAGTCGTAGGACACTATTGAGTACCAATTTTTTGTACTCTCTTTCCTTTTCTGTACTTTTGTACAAGTGTTGATCCCCGGACTTAGCGACTCACTCTATTTCCTATAAATCCAGGAGCAGTTTGAGGATTCAGAGATAGTTGATTATCTCTTCATCAGTTGCCAAATACTTCTCATATATGTTTATTTCTCTAGTATCTTTACTTATTAAAGACTCAATTTTGAACATTTCAACTTCTTTGTAAAGAATTCTATAGTTGCTTATAATACAATGGAAACCTGATCTTTGGAGTATTTATCTATGTATATTGTTATGGCTTTTCACATTCTAGGTGTTGTGTGTATCGTATTTCTCCTTTACCTTGTTTTTAGTTAGTTTGGATTACCAATTGGGTTTGGGAAGGTGGGTGCCGTCATGTCTGATTTTCGGTTCATGATACCCAGTGTTCTATTTTTCCATTTTTCCCTCACTGAGTTGTTTTATATTTGGTCCTGACCCAGTATTATATTTCAATTTTATGTTCATCTATGCTTGTTCATTTTGATGTTTATTTCTTTGTAATATTTATTATTATTGATTCCTAATTCTTTTTATACTTTTTATGTGTACCCTCAAGGCTTGTGATCCTTTTGCATGGTCTTGTGGGCTACGACCCATCGTTCAAAGATTGAACTTAGTTAGAAAAATAGAGGAGCTTCTTCCTTTCCCTTTTCCTTTTTATTTATTGTATTTTCCTTTATGTATTACATTACTTGTATTATTATATATGTATGAATCAAGTGGGACCCAAAAAATAGTTTTAATCTCTAATTTTCATTAAATAAAATGAATCATGATTTATTTATTTCTTTTATTTTCTTTAAATACTTTGAAATTAGGCTAATATTAGGTTATAAAAATAATTGTTTTTCATTTAACAAAAACTGGTATTTCAAAACTTCAACATAGAAAAAGACCTTGTAAGCTAAAAATATGACATGATATTTGAATTTTTTATAAAAAATTATTTTTTTCTTTTTCATAAAAAAAACCTCAAAAATCACATTTTTCGAAAGATTATTTTAAAATTATTTTTAAGATAGGTTGTTACACAAATGATCTCATAAATTATAGAAGGCATAACACAATTGATTGTTCCTTGGGATTTTACATAATCCTTACCGAATTTTTTTTAACTTAGGATTTTGTTCCTGTTTACAAAATACAAGGTTTGTACTAAAAAATTTTCTTAATTTCTTTAAAAACTAAGTGGCGACTCTGTCTATTTTTCAAATTATTTCAAAATTTCTTTGAAACTTAGCCATTCTGTGATATTTTTTCAAAATGTAAGTATGTTTAACAAAATCACTAAGCCAAACATGCAAAATACAAACAACTACATAAAAGTAAAATGTACGCAACTGCTCAGGCCAAATTGCACGATCTATATTTTAGATGGAATCTATAATATGTTCATTCATACCAACATACCTACTAAAAATAAATGAATCTTTAACTCCTATCCATACATTCAAGTGGCTGAACGCCCCTTTCACAGTCATCAAACATGCAACACCAAATTCTTCTCTCCCCCTTGATCGATAATGTAATTTCCATGCTCACAACCAGTTGGAGTAAAAAAAATTCACCTTTTTTCGTAAAACATACGTCAATCTCATAAATATCCTTCCCAAATATTAGTGTAAGATATATATATTGGAATTCGTACTTGTGTTAATTAGTAATAGACTGAAAGGATAATGAAATGGCCAATAAAAAAATTCCTATACTAAATTTTTTATGTGTGTGGATAAGTAAGTCGTAATAACTATTGGCATATGATGACTAGACACTCTATAAATAGAGGTCATCCATTTCCCTAACTATAGAAAACCCTATTATGTTCCTGATTATGTGCTATATTAGTTCACACTCCAACAATTGTGATAGATAGTGGATTTAGTAAGTTGGCCTCAAGTTTAACTAATGATTGCTACAGCTGCTGAATAAATGGAGATAAACGATACACATTCTTGTAACTCAAGATTATATTTATGATTGTGTGTTTATCTATATTATGGATAGAATTGATTATTAAAAGTTTGCACTAAAAATATGCCAAATCTACACTAAAAACTATTGAAAATCTACTCTAAATTGCAAAAACAGTTACACAACATCTACTAGAAACTACACAAAAGGAGCACAAAAAATCTTCTCGAAATTGAACAAAAAAAACACAAATAGCTACATAAACATCTTCATAAATATGTACTAAAAATAGCACAAATCTTCTCTAAACTAGACAAAAAATGTACAAGATCTTCTCAAAATTGCAAAACAACACAAACATATCACAAATAAATATATAAAGATCAATTGTACGCAACTACTCATGAAGTATGATGCAATCTATATTTTATATACAATCGATAATATGTTCTTTCATACCAACATATCTGCTAAAATCAATAAATCTTCAACTTCTATCGATAAGTCAAGTGATTGAATGCCCCTTAACAATCATTAAACCTGCAACACTAAATTCTTCTCTGCCCCTTGCTCGATAATGTAATTTTCATGCTCATAGCCAGTTAGAGTAAAAAATTCACCTTTATTTCTCTTAAAACTCTCCTCAATCACATAGATATCCTTATGAAATCTTAGTGTAAGGTCTGTATATTGGAATTTGGACTTGTGTTAGTTAGTAATAGCCTGAAAGGATAGTGACATGAGTCAATAATAAAATGCCTAATGTTAAATTGGTATGTGTGTGGATAAGTTAGACCTAATAAGTATTGACCTATTAAGTGTAGGCCTTTTATAAATAGAGTCTAACCCCTCTTTCCCTACCTATAAGAATACCCTAGCATATTCTGTTCCAAAATAGATGGTGTAGTGGTTGACGCCCCATTGATTGTGATAGCTAGTGGATTGTGGAAGTTTGCCTCAAGTTTAACCATTGATTTTTACCACTCCTGAACCAATGGAGATGAATGATACGCTTTCTTGTACTAGCTTAAGATTACATTTATGCTTGTGTCTTAATCTCTGCTATGAGTTAGTTACTAAAATATTTTACTAAAAGCTACAAGAAATCCACACCAAACACTGTTGAAAATCTACAGTAAATTGCACAACATCTACTGAAAAGTATACAAAAATAGCATAAAAATCTATTCAAAATTGCCAAAAAATTAACACAAATAGATGCATAAACAATTTCATAAATCTTCGCTAAAAATAGCACAAAATCTACTTTAAACTACATAGAAAATGCACAAAATCATCTCAATATTACACAAATAACTGCATAAAAGTCAATTGTACACAACTAATCATGCCATATGGTGCGATCTATATTCTAGATGGAATATATAATATGTTCGCTCATACCAACATACCTACAAAAAATTAATAAATTTTCAACTCCTATCCATACAGTCAAGTGGTTGAAAACCCTTTTCACATTCATCAAACCTGTATCACCAGTGGGTTAGATTGGAACTTTCAGCTCTTGAAGAAGATTCATGATCCAATTTACTTCAGCGAAAATTCTTCTCTATCACTTGCTTGATAATGTAATTTTCATGCTCACATCTAGTTAGAGTAAAAAATTCATCTCTCTTTTCTAAAAACTCACCTCAATATCATAAATATCCTTGTCATTTTTTAGTATATTTCTATGTGTTGGAATTTGGACTTGTGTTAATTGGTAATAGCCTGAAATAATAGTGACATGACCTAATAATAAAATGCCTAATACTAAATTATTATATGTGTGTATAAGTTAGGCCCAATAACTATTAGCCTATGATGGGTAGACACTCTAAAAATAGAGGCCAAGGCCCCATCCCTAACTATAAAAAAACCTAGCATATCTTGTTCTTGGATAAGTGGTTTAGTGGTTGACGCCATACGTAAAATCTTGAAAAAGAAAATCCTTCTAGGGGTTGAGTGGGATAAATAAAGAGTGCATGTGAAATTTCATAAAACTCTAAAACTAGCCTAGGTCTCAGGACTGCGGAGACGCAGTGGAGACTAAAGGAACTCGAGATAAGCCCACCATGGAATTGGTCCAGTGAATCCCTTTGTTCTGCCTCTGTTTGACGAGCCACTTGAAGTCACATGAAAGGGTTCGATTGTCCATTATTTGAGTCATGGGATGAGACTATTTTTGTCAAAAACAATTTAAGTATAAATGACCCCACAAACCATTCTACGGATGATAGAATAAAATGACGGTCCATGGAATGAACTGTCAAAAGATTCGAATGAACTAAGTTTGGAGGCCAGTTTTCACGGACCATGAAACTACTTATAGAAACCTTCCAATACCCAGTTTTAATATGCTTTTTACATGGACTTTTTGGTCAATTTTCCCCACTTAATAAATTATACTATGTAGTTTTTTCCCCTAAAATCAAAGATATAAAAACCCAACCTTCATTATTTCCCCTCCTTCATTCACAACTCTTAAACAAGAACAAAATCATCTTTCTTTTCTCTTAAGGCTTAATAATTAGGGTTTCAAAGCGGAAATCTTTTGCTTCAAATTCAACCAATAAATTCTTCAAAGCTTCAGGTATGTGGGTTTATGAATAAATAATTTCTTCCACCCTTGTGCCCAACTCTAGTTTTTCACAGATAATCTTTCTAAGATTATTTCTTACAATGCATGTAATATAATTTTTTTATTGCTATGTTATAACCATTAATATTGATTGATTTATACAAATTCTTTCATTATTATATCATGGTTCATGCTTACATTAAATTTTTTCAAGATTAGGATAAATTGTGAACCTAACTTGTACAAACTTGAAAGTTCAAACTCTCTTGATGTATGAAAAATGTGTTGAGCAAAATTATGGAATTTGATAAGTCAATCAAGTACTTGCTTCATTTTTAGACCCAGGAACGATGTTACTAAAATAAGAAATTTCTTGATGAAGTGTGCATAAAAAAGATAAACCTGATAGTTTGATCAGTTTTACGTAAATTAATTTAAACTAGGTTGTTCAGCTGTAATAACATATTTTTGGAGTAGTATTAGCACCAAGAGGATTATATTGAAAGACCCAATCCTAGAACTATGTTTCCAACCATTGGATGACACGTTGCCTAAAACTCATTATTATGACAGACCCAACTTTGTTGGATCTGCTAGGTTACTTGTGAGGTACCGAGCTTGTGGTGGGGCAAGGTACTCCGTTCAAATGGTAGTTTGCTGAATTCCATGGCTACTCACATGGTATTATATGTTAGTTATAGAACCTCCCACA
>JBDJHY010000049.1:730946-745968 GCA_039654485.1 Withania somnifera | reverse complement strand
CCATAAGAGTACAAATGACAATGCAGGATAATTCAAAGGAGGACAGTATTTCCTAAGCCCGTAGCCTCCCGAAGATCCAATGTGGATATCTATGCACCGATCTGCAGGTCTCTACTAGCACTTTCTCCAATGCCAATGAGACCGATGAACCTAAGATTTGATACCACTCTGTCATGACCTATAATCTTAGGTCATGATGGCATCCACAACCGTCTTGTAGACAAGCCTAATCCTATAGCCTGGAGCTACGCACAATGGGCTATAAACTCTCAAAATAACCAATGCAGCTAAGGAAATCATAAATAATATATGAGAACGGAAGCAGGAAGGGAATCATAGATAACCTAAACCCCAAAACCTGGTGTCACTGGCATATAGAGCTACTATATAGGAATCAAAATATACAAAGTACAAAACACTCCTGAAAAGATAATACAACGCAAAGCCTTTTAAGACTTGAAAAATAGGGAAAATGAGATAATGAGTAAACAAGTCGCCAAGGCACTAAGTTAACAGTCCCAATAAGTCATAAACAACCTGAGGCAACTACCAAACCACTCTAAGCACAGAAAAAGAAAAAAGGCAAGGAAATGACCGCCTTATGCAAGGTAAACTTATGAAGGCAGTCTAACGATGCAAAGGGGTGGCTACTCGTCCCCGACCTAAGAAAGGTAATCTGAAAAAGGTATTCTTATGGTGCAAAGGAATGGCTACTAGTCCACGCCCGTAAAAGGTAATCTCAAGAAGGCAGTCTTACGGTGCAAAAGGATGTCTACTCATTCATGTCCTATGAAAGTTAAACTTGAGACTGTAATCTTGCGGTGAAAAGGAATGGCTAATCATTCCTACCTTAATAAAGGTAATCTCAATATTTCTTAGTGGATTTAAAGACTTCCACTTGCAGACTTGGCAGATTTAGAGGCTTCACCTCTCAGACTTGATATATTCGAGGCTTCAACGTGAAGACTTGTTAAACTTTGAAGACTCTGACTTACAAACTTGGTGGATTTGATACCCTTAGCTTTAATACCTGGCAGATTTAAGGTCTTCAACTTTCAGACCTGGTGAATTTGATATTTTCAACTTTCAGCCTTGGTGAATTTATTTCCTTCAAATTTCAAACTTAATGGCTTTACACACTTTAATTAGACTTGGAAGATTTGATGCCTTCAACTTTCAGACTTGGCAATTTTGAGCGCTGTAACTTTTAAACTTGGTGAATTTAATTCCTTCAACTTTCAAAATTGATGAATTTACACACTTTAACTTTTAAAATTGGTGGATTTGCGTACTGTAACTTTCAGGCTCGAAAATTTGATACTCTTAAACTTCATACTTAGTGACTTCACATACTTCAACCTTCTGACTTAGTGGCTTCGTAGAATATAACTTTTATATTGGGAAAAAGTGATGCCTGTAAATTTTAGACTTGGTGGCTTCGCACACTTCAACCATAAGACTTGGTAGCTTCACGCATTATGACCTATAGGCTGGGTGAATTTGATACCTTTAAATTTCAAACTTGGTGGCTTTGCGTCCTTTAAATTTTAGAATCTAGACTTAGATCTGAACTTCAACTTGAAGACATTAATTTTCATACTTGGCCAACTTGATAGCCTCCACTTGTAGCCTTAGTTAATTTGAAGACTTCAACTTTGCAGCCTTCACCGACTTGATGACTTTAGCCTCGCAGACTTGGCCAACTTAAGGACCCAACTTGATTGTCTCCACTTCCAGCCTTAGTCAATTTGAATACTTCTTCTTTAAAACCTTTATTGACTTGTAGACTTTAGCCTTGTAGACATGACCAAATTGAAGACTAAGGCAACTTTACAGCCTCCACTTGCAGCCTCAGTCAAATTGAAGGCTTTAACTTTGCATCCTCGCAAACTTAGACAACTTGGCATCCTCCACCTGCAACCTTAGTTAATTTGAATACTTCAACTTTGCAACCTTCGATAACTTCATGACTTCTGACTCACATTCTTGGATAATTTGAAGACTTTAATTTAAAGATTTAACCAACTTGAAAACCTCCATTTGTAGCCTTAGTCAATTTGAAGACTTCAACTTGCGGCCTTCGCTGTCTTGATGACTTTAGCCTCGCAAACTTGGCTAGCTTTAAGACTTCAATTTGTATTCTTAGCCAACTTAAAAGCCTCTACCAGCAACCTTAGTAAGTTTGAAGACTTCAAATTTGTAGACTTCACCGACTTAATGGCTTCATCCACGCAGACTTGGCCAACTGGAAGCCTTCACTTGCATCCTTAATTAATTTGAAGACTTCGACTTTGCAGCCTTTATAGACTTGACGACTTCAACCTCACAGACTTAGTCGGTCTAAACTTCAACTTGAAGACTTTAATTTGTAGACTTAGCCAACCTAACAACCTTTACTTATAATCTAAGCCAACTTGAAGACCTCAACTTGCAAACCCAGAAGACTTTTTAGTTTAAAATCATGTTCAAGAAGCTCATTCTCCATAGAGGTTTTTTTCGTCTATCCATAAATGTCTAGTGGAATACCAAAGTTTTCTATAATAATGCTTGCAACCTAACTTTTACTTGGAAGATCAAGTGGAAGCATTTACATTTTTGGTAACTCATGCAATTGAACTTATAATGAAACTCTAAGCGCCTACGTACCTCAGTAAAGAGTATCAAATCATAACAGAGTGATATATTTTGTGTCCTAACTTTTTCCTAGGCCACCTCTTTCAAGGTTATCGGCTTAGCAGACTCTTTTTTTTGTGTGTCCTAACTTTTTCCTAGGTCGTCTCTTGCAAGGTTTTCAACCTAGCGGACTTTTTATTTTTATTTTTTGTGACCTAAATTTTTTTAATCCATCTCTTGTAAGGTTTTAAACCTAGAGGAATCTTTTTTATGTGTTGTACATAGTTTATACTCCTTAATATCAACCTTGACATTTTCGACAACCACGTCAACACCTTTGATTGCATGCTCACTACACTTGGTTGTTTTGACATGGTCAATTTTTTCCTCTTAAAAGTGCATCTTTTTAGATAGAACTTTGCATCAGTGGGATGTGATTCAACTTCAGTGAATGGATTATCATCATAAATTATCTTTCTTTCAACCCTATCTTTGAGATACTTCAGACATTGATAATAGAAGGATGGGAAAATTTTGTTTTCATGCACCTAATGTCCTCCCTAGCAATATGTTATATGAAGTCTTGGCATAGATCACATGTATCCATGCACTCGATTGTAAATATCCTATGTGGATCTCCAAATTGATAGAATTTATGGCTTTCTGACCCCCTTGATTGAATTCTTAGATCATCAAGTGACTTTCAGTTAGTTCTTCAATTGTGATGCCAAGATCCTTCATCATGCGAATAGGCAAGATGCCCATTCCAGATGCCTCATCTATTAAGATTTTATTTATCCTCTTCTCTAGAACATAGACCACCATATACAAAAGACGATTTGTATGTTTTACCAAAAAAATATCATCAGTGAATGTGATTTTTGTACCACAAATATGTACTTCTTTGGAGACAGATTCAGTAGGATTTTCAAAAGATAAAAATAGCAGGATTATCAGGCTTTCACTTTTTACTAATATTGAAACATGATGCATAGATGTTGTCTGAGCAGTTTTTGTGCAAAACCAACTTGGTAAGAATTCCTCCAAATCACCGGACGTCATCGTTTCTAGTAGTGAAGTACTTTTATTTTCGCCTTCTTTGGATACTCAACTAATTTTTTCTTTATTGGCCTTTTTCACCATCCTATTTCTAGTTGTTTCTTTAGATGATTCTTCTTATCGAATTTCCTTGTGGCATCTTCATCTAGTTACTAGAATCTAACCTTTATCATCACTCCATCAACTTGGTTTTTATTTTTCTCTATCAGTTTTTTTTTGTATTTTTCAAGGATGCATAGTTGGACCATATAGGGAGAGACAAAGGTGATGGATATTAGATTGGAACTTGCCTTTTCATCTTCAATCACAATCTTCTTCTCATTAACCAACTACATGACTTTATCCTTAAAGACGAAACACTTATCAATAGGGTGACCCAATAGTCGATGATACTTGCAATAGTTTGTATCATTTTTTCTCCCAACTTCATCTGTTCTCTTGATCTCTGGTAAATTAATGAGTTTCAACTCAAGTAATTCATCAATCATTTCAGGGACATCCGAATTGATGAATGGGTATTCCCTTTATTACATCTCTTTCAAGGTTAACTTTCGATTTAGACGCTCTCAAAAGGAAGTTGTTTCCATACTCTATTTCTTGTGTTCATTCGTAGTAAATTTCACAAGTGATACATTGACATTCATAACTTCCATGTTTTCATTCTTGGGTACATCCTTGATTTATCTCTTAGGTTCCTACTTTTCCTTACCTTTCTGGGGGTTATGAACATGCATCACTTCTTTTCTCGAAAAAAATATTCTCAACTACATATTTAAGCACGTATGTCTAGATCCTCAAAGGATTTCATCTTGATTCCTTGTAAGATATAATGAATCCCCTAGTGCATTCCCTGGATGCACAGCTTCACCAAGCGTATCTTTGTAATTTAGACTTGTATTTCTCTATCAATTAATGAAGTCAATAATTGGTTTATCCTTCTTTTGGTAGGTATTTGTGAGTTCAACCATGCTTACCATATACCTCGTGCTATAGAAGCAATTGAAGAATTCATGCTCTAGCTGCTCCCAACTTTCGATAAAGTTAGGCTCAAGATTTGTGTACCAATCAAATGTATTTTTTTTCAATGAACTGATAAATTATTTGACCAGATAGTCTCCATATATCCCAACACTGTTACATGTCTCGTCGAAGTTTGAAAGATGTCGTTTGGGGTTCCCTTTTTCCTCAAATTATTAAAACTTAGGGGTTGATAATCGACAGATATATTGAGGCTATCAATCCTTATAGTATATGGCTTGTCGTATGTAAGGGAAGGCTTAGTAGAAACATCGTCCTTGTCTTTGATAGTCCCTTCAATGAAATCCTTCAGACGGTCGAGGGGGATCATCCATTTAGAGGACATAGGAATTTTCTTAGAGGGAAATGATTACTTCACAAGAGGTTTAGTCTCTTGAGTCATTGGGCACTTTTCAGGTGGTTGGCTCGATTCTCCCTCCATTATGCCATTTATTTTGTCAATTAATTTTTTGATTTAAGCTTCTTCACTCTACACATATTTAGTCAAACCTTCAATCACTCGTTATGTTTGCAGGTTATTCCTCCATAGATGAAGCATCAATCATTATTACTTGTATGATCGTGGGAGATATCAGAGAGTAGACAGGGTTTTTCGTGCAAGTTTATCTTTGAGTTGTTCATCTCATGTGATGCAAGTGGAGAGGATCCAGGGGTTGATTCCTTGTAGTAGAGCTTTTCGATCAAGAGAGTTTGAGTATAGATAAAGTCTTTTTGATTCTTTCAGCAACATCACTTCCTTCTTCTAGTGAGTTAGTGAAGGACTTTGCTCTTTTGGAGGATGAAGATTCAAAAGCATAAGTTGAAGTGGATGACACTTCGAGTGTTTGTTTTCCTGGAAGCTTTCCTTGCTTCTCCTAACCAGTTCAAAACTTCCAAAAGTGACGCCAAGTATACTTTCAACCTTAGCAGAGAAATTGGAATCAAGAGTCTTTGAGGAAATTGATTTGGAGTTGATATTCTTACAAGTCATATTGTTGTTCCTTGATTGATTGAAAAGCCGAGATGAGAGGTAGAGATTGTCCCACTTGGCGTGCTAGAATTTCTAAGACATTAAAATCGAGTAACGAAAATAATCAAGATAGAAAAATATTGCATATTTAATTTCAGAATGTGAGTGTTACAATCTATATGAATCTTCTGATTCTACTTTTCAAAAATAAATTCACGGGCTTTTGATCTTGTTCTTGAATCTTAGGGATTTGATGGATTTAACTTATGAATTTGATGGATTTGATCTTGACTTGTGCTTGGATTCAAGGTTTTTGGCCTTGTTCTTGACTCTTCGTCTTGATCTTGAGTTGAGTATGAACCAGAGGGATTGGATGCTTGAATTTATAGCTTGTAGAGAAATCTGTGGCGTTTGATCCACGAGCTTTCTCATTCTTGTTTGAGTTCTGATGTTTTCTATGAATTATGAAGGACCCTTATTTATAGTTGTAGAATGGAGGAATTGTGGTGAAGATAAGCTTTCTTCGATCAATCAAATTTTAGTGACATGTCGATATTTGATTGGTCAGACCATGTGACTTGTACACATGACACATCTTTATTGGTCCTTGATTTTAATAGGCATGCTATGTCATTTTGTCAAGCGACACGATCCTATTGGTTCCTTCACTTGACTTGACATGGCATGTCATTTGACACATCTACGAAATTGGGCTCCTAGAATAGATCACTTCTTGGGCATAGCAACACGGGCTTATCAATTTGTAATCCAATTAAATGGGCTAGCCCAATAAAATTGGACTTTAATTAAATTTATTGGATTCAAATAATTAATTTAATTATATTAATCTACCATATTTATTTGGACTAATATATTTTGAATTTAATATAATATCAATTTCATATGACTTTAAATTAATCGACAAGCAATTTGAATCTAAAAATATTTTTTTTTAAAAAAAATGAGTAATTAATTTACGAAAAAAAGAAAAGCTAGCTCTTTTGAATTCCCCATCTTTCTTATACAGCTGTTTAGTTGTTTTCATATTGAAGAAAATGGAATGTTACTGATCATAACTGCGGTGACAGCGTAATAATAGCTGTATTTTGTTTCATACTTGGTAAATGGTAGTAATACATTAATGACTCTTCAAGGCTTTAATTAGTTTATTACCTAGTTAGGATACACGAATTCTATTAGGAAAAAAAAGAAAAAAACTATGCCTGGGGAAAATATTCCTTCATATCATTTACTTGTTATATTTTTATTTGAATATCCATTAAAAAAAAAAATTAACTAGCAAGTAATTTGACCAAATTATATTTATTTATTGTTATTTCTCTATTTAATATTTTTATTTTTTGCATGATATTAGTGTCTGCCACGTAATCAGGAGATCACGGATTCGACAACTTGTAATAGAAATACAAGTTAAACTGTGTACAATAGATCCTTGTGGTCAAACACTTTTCTAAACACCCCGCATAGCAGAAGTTTGGTGCATGTATTAGTATCTTTACATATTTATGATTAAAGATAAATATGAAAATAAATAATTAATTAAGTCTTAATTTTAGAAAATAACAAATATTATGATCTATTTAATTTTTAATAAGAATTACAAGTAATATAGTGAAGAGTTTTAAATTTAATTACTGCCTTAATCTTAATTGTAATGCAGTTGGGTCTGCACGGAAAATGATCTAAACGTTCCTTGTTGGTTATCGTGTTAATCACAATTAAATTCTAATCACTCATTTCCTAATCTAATTACCTTATGGAGGATTGATCTAAAGTGGTTTATTAATCACAATGAATGTTATGCTAAAAAAAATTCACAGCTGATAGTGAAATTGAACCAAAATTTACAAACAGTGGATTGGCATTGGTTACATGCATTTATTATATTATATAGTGATTCAGTATAGAATTAATTAATAGGATTATTAAGAAGATGTTTTTATAGATAGTGTGTGTGTGGGAGGAGGAGAGAAATATAAAAATATACTAAAGGAAACGGTATTGTAATTATAGTTTTAGATTTGAGTGGGATGAGCTGAATCGTAGGAATGCTATACATCCTACTTCAAATTCATCCGGGATTCCCTCTTCTTCTCCTTCCTCAACCACTTATATAAATCAACATTCCTATCCCCACGTACAAACCCACGAAACCTTTCAGTTTCTCTGTTGTCAAATATATTTTTTTCTTCTTTGGGTTGGGTTGGGATCTTGAATCCAAAGAAAGAAAGAAAGAGAAGTAGAAAATGGTGAAAAGTGGAGAGGATGATGGAGAAAGGGAAGGCGGGGAATCAACAGAGAAAGCATTCAAGGACGAATATATTCCCCCATGGCAGAAACAAATAACGTTTAGGGCAATGGTGACCGGATTGATCCTCAGTGTTGTCTTCAACTTCATTGTTTGCAAACTCAATCTCACAACTGGTGTTATCCCTTCTCTCAATGTGGCTGCTGGCCTCCTCGGCTTTGCTGCCGTTAGATCATGGACTGCTCTTATTCAAAAGTTTGGCAACTTGAAGCAGCCTTTTACAAGGCAGGAGAATACCGTCATCCAGACCTGTATTGTTGCTTCTTCTGGCATTGCTTTTAGCAGTACGTATCCATATTCTTTGATTTACTATTCTCTCTCTCTCTCTCTATATATATATATATTTCAATAATCTTTTGTTATTTTCACAGGCGGGACAGCAAGTTATATGTTGGCAATGAGTCCATACATAGCATCTCAGGCAGAAGCAGGAAATACCCCAAATAATACTAAGAAGCTCTCTATCAGTTGGATGCTTCCCTATCTTTTTGTTGTCAGCTTTGGGGGTCTCTTCTCCATTATCGCACTAAGAAAGGTATATACTTAAAACTCTCTATATTATTCCCTCATCACATTCATTTATTTCTTAATTAATTAATTTTTGTTTCCAGATGATGATAATGAAGTACAAGTTGACATATCCAAGTGGAACTGCAACTGCATATCTTATCAACTGTTTCCATACGCCTAAAGGAGCCAAGCTCGCAAAGTAAGTTCATAAAATGTTTCCAGAATTTGAACCGAATACATCAAATTATGTAGTTGCTTTAAATTAAAGTTGGTTTAAATTTCTGAATGTAGAAAACAAGTTAGTTCGTTGTTCAAATCGTTTGGGTTCAGCTTCATATTTGCGGCTGTTCAGTGGATAGTTGCACGTGATGAAGGGTGCGGATTTGGTAGCTTGCCTACATTTGGTTCGGAAGCGTATGCAAAAAAGTTTTATTTTGATTTCTCGTCAACATATGTTGGAGTTGGTATGCTATGCCCTTACATGGTCAACATATCATTACTAATTGGTGCCATAGTCTCATGGGGTATTATGTGGCCAATGATTGAAGAAAAGAAAGGCGATTGGTACTCTGCCAAGTTATCCCCAACAAGTCTTCATGGTATCCAAGGATACAGGGTATTTATCGCAATTGCCATGATGCTTGGAGATGGTCTTTTCCATTTTGCCTACATGTTGGTTGTCACAATCTCAAGTTTCAGAAAGAGGAGTCCACAGAGAGATTGTTCAGGTGAAGAGGACGATGATGACAGGAAAACACGAAACGACTACTTCTTGAAAGACCAGATCCCCAACTGGGCAGCCGTTGGGGGTTATGCCGGCATTGCAGTCCTATCTATCATTGTGGTACCCATTATCTTCCACCCACTGAAATGGTATCACATTTTGGTTGCCTATTTAATTGCTCCAGTTTTGGCCTTCTGCAATTCTTATGGAGCAGGCCTCACTGATTGGTCCCTAGCCTCAAATTACGGGAAAATTGCAATCCTTACATTTAGTTATTGGGTTGGTTTAGAGAAAGGTGGAGTGATTGCTGGCCTTGCTTCATGTGGTTTGATGATGAGCATACTAGACACAGCTTCTGGCTTGATGGGAGATTTCAAGACCGGTTACTTAACGCTGACATCCCCACGTTCCATGTTCTTTAGCCAACTCATTGGAACTGCCATGGGCTGTATCATAACCCCTCTAGTCTTCTGGATTTTCAATAGTGCCTATAAATTGGGTGATCCAGAAGGTTCATACCCTGCACCATATGGTCTCATGTATCGTGGAATCGCCCTACTTGGCGTGGAAGGTTTTGGAAGTCTCCCCAAGCATTGCCTCAATCTCTCTGTTTGGTTCTTTCTGGCTGCTATTCTCATCAACCTAATGACTCAGCTGCTGAAGAAATTTGAGACCAAGTATGGAATTTATCGATTCATTCCGAGTCCAATGTGCATGGCCATACCATTTTACCTAGGAGGGTACTTTGCCATTGACATGTGTCTAGGGTCATTATTGCTATTCCTTTGGCAAATGCATAACAAGAAGAAAGCAAAAGATTTTGGACCAGCAGTGGCTTCTGGTTTAATCTGTGGTGACTCCTTGTGGGGAATTCCAGCATCTGCTCTTGCTCTAGCTGGTGTGAAAGCTCCATTATGCATGAAAGCATAGTCACATAATCCAATATTGTACAAAGTACTTTTATCCCTTCCTCCAAGTTTTAGTCTTTGGATTGTCTTTAACAATCAAAATCCAGTTATTTTAGCTTAACCTGTTATTGTTAAGGTATGTGTATTTTATTATTTAGTAGCGTTAAAAAAGTTGTGTTTCTATATATTCTTCTTGTTTACGAATTTATATATAGACATATTTCGCTGTGTTTTAAATATCGTTTGTATTGGATTATGTATGATTTTATTTTGTAAGGTTAATGTATTCTGTAGTTTCTATCTTCTTTGATGTAATGAAGATCTTAATCCTGCATTATGTTCCAGTTATTGATGTCAATAGCATGTTTTCAGCTTTGAAATACGTAAAACCTTTTAACTACTTAAATATAGCAACTTGGTAGATCTTTTCATAGTATTCTTGGAAAATTTGAAGTTTAGAATAGTGAAAAAAGATGAGGAGAACTATCTCCCTCTATCCATATAGAGAGAGAGAGAACCAGCGAACAAAGCAACATTGATCCTTCAAAAGTGACTTTTCTATGATTGAACTTGAGTACAAACTTACTTTTAAAAATCCTACCAACGTAAGTGATAATACAAAAAAATCATTTATTCCCTTATCAACCAAAGACAAAAGGAGACTTTATCAACCATAGGAAAAATGCATAAATTGCGTTGAAAAATGGTGGGATACAACTACTTCCGACAAATACGGTGCTTCCAAAACCAAAACGCTGTACTTCCATTTATCCATTCGTGTTCTTCTACTACAATCATCCATAAAAAAAATTTAATTAAATATCTCGAAAGAGCACATTATTTATAATTAAATACCCCATCATAGAAAACATTCCCAAAAATGATTACTTTTTTTTTTTTTTTTTTTTTTTTGCTTTTATGTTTTCTCGTTTTTCTTATTTTCTTTTTCTTCTTAATTCTCATTTATTATATTTTCAAATCATGTTATTTATTCATTTTCTTCGTTAACCCTAATTAATTTGGTTCCTTATTTTTGTGTTCTTTAGTTTCTGTTTTCTCTTTATTTTTTAATTTCTTTATTTCTTTTACCTTTTTAAACTTTTATTGTTTCTTCTATGTCTAATTTTATTTGTTATTTTTATTATTTTTCTATATAATAAAAAAATAATTGATATATCAAACATTCACTTGTTACTTTTTATTCTTTCTTTTCTCTTTTTCATTTTCTCGTTAATTTTTTAATTTTTTCCTCTGTTTTCTTGATTCAATTTTTCTCTCAAATCATATTATTCTTTATTTCTACACCATAATCTAATTTCATACTCAATTTTGTATTTTTTAATGTATTTATTTTATTTTATTCCTTCATAATCTAATTTTCGTTCATCTTTTTTTATTGACGCATGCTTCTGTTCTTCATTCTGACACTCTCTAGTTTCCAAACAGACATGTTATCATGGAGGACTATTTTATTTTTTAATAAAATACTTCTCATTCCTCCATGATATCGTAAAAATATATTAATATACTGACATGATATTTTTCTTCAATGAGACACTCTTTAGTCTTCTATAATACTATCACATTATATATAATAGAACGGTATCATGGAGGATTGCTTTAGTCATTCAATGAGACACTCACCAGTATACCCATTACAGTATGTTTATATGTTAACATGACACCATCCTTCAAACAGACACTCATCAGTACACAAGTCAATGATTTCAATATTCACTAAGTCCTATGTCTCAAATATTCAAGGTGCAGCCAGTAACTCTCCTCGTCCCAATTATATCTCTAACTTTCCTTTGGACTTCCAAAGCTCATATGGGACTCTATGAACACAAAACATATATGAATTTTGAGTGTAAATGACATATCAGACCCATCATAATCATCTAAATAGGTATCCGAGGTCTGTAACCCAATATACCCATTGTCAGTAACTACAAACCTTTCTCTAAAGTATCCAAATGGACCCGAAACTCATGGACCACTATCTAAACCTTCTTTTTGACAAAATTCAACCTCCTGGATTCAAAGGAATATATCAAACTCAAATCTAAGCATTAAATCATTAAATGTTGACCAAAGTCAAACTTTGGCCATAAATCTCAATGTTATACCTTCAAATGAATTATATTCAACATGACAAGCCTAGAACGGATAAGAATTGTCCTCCTAGACGTATTTCCACATTTTGGATTTAATGGAATCGACAAAATTCAATTCTGAGACTCGAAACTCTAGATATGCCCCTAAAACTCAAGTATCTTCAATTTAAAAGCCTCTAACACTGAAAAATTCACAAATTATGCAACTCTTTAGCTCCATTTCAAAACCAACCCGTAAATAACTAAATATGATTTGGGGAAACACTTTGAGAAGGTTAAAATGGTAAATTTTATGGGAAATACCAAAAATTACTATCAGGGTCATTACACCACGTTAATACGAGTCAAATGGTACCCATAAAGCTATAATTATAGCTGGGTTAAAATTCAAGTCAAAACAGGCCTACGGGCCTATGAATGTGGACTCCGAACAAAAGGTACCAAAATGTTTCCCATATTGTAGGGATCATACCTAATATTTGAAGATAAGATGAGAAAAAATAAAGCTAAAATCAATGAATTAAAGTAAGGACTCAACTTGGATAGTTTTTTTGGAAAATTTGGTTGGAATTTGGAGAAATTTGAGTGAAAACTTACCAATAATCAAAGAATAATGTAAGAAATCATGTTTAAAATCCTATCTAAAATCACAAGAAAAAAACCAACATCTTCAAGTTTTGAAGTGAAATGATGAAGAAAATTCAAGATTGGGGCTTTCTATATTAGGTACAGATCTTAGCAATCAGACAAACAATTACTGACATTGACGCTATATGAGCATGATCGTCCTGGGTAAAGGGGAGGAAAAGTTTGCATTGAGTTGCTGACTTAAGGGAGATTGCGTTAAATGGGAAAACAAAGGATTTTAAGTAATCACACCGTGTAGCATGATCACGCTTAAGGATTTTTAGCTGCACCAGTTGCAGAAAATCTGTAACTTTAGAAAATCAGAAAATGGGTCTTCAGGCCCAAACGGTCATTACACTCCACCCAAGCTTTTCCTTCACGTTTTCTGTTATCACGTACAGAGGTATTAAATAAGAATCTTTTTTTCATCCTCATTCCCAAAAATTATGGTTTTTCAGTTATGCATTCCTGATTTCATGGACTAGGTCTTTTACCCAATAATTCTATATGATTTAAATTTAGTTTTTCCGTGATATTATTATGCATATCGGCATATTTTAAATGATTATCTGTATTTTTTCATGGCTTAATTATTGTATTCAAATCATCATTAAACTCATGTATGAATTCCAGATATTATTAAATTGTCACAATATTTTTGAGCAAATATACGTGATATATTAGTTACAAGCTAATTTAGCATTACCAGTATGAGTATCCAACTTCCCAAACAAAGGGCTAGAATGAAATCTGAGAAGATTCATAGCAAGATGTTATGCAAGGCTCACCCCCAATCAAATTCTTCTATAAGTAGGCTAAATAAAAGGTTGATATTGAGCCAATTGAACACTAGCTTCACTTAAAAAACAACAAACAACAAAAAAAAAAGAGTAGGAGTCAATATGAGGGCACATGTCAGGAGTAGTTATCGTCAATTGACTTAGAATAAAAAATAAAATTATAAGATAAAAAGTAAAATAATCAATAAACTCATCAAATAACCACAAGAAATAATTCTATAATAGTTCATAAATAATAGTATATAAGAGAACGAATAGTAGCATACCATACAAGAGGTCTCTACCCACAATACCAATGCTTTGGAAAGTAAACCTTTTGGGAGTTACATTTTAGATTATTTAAGTCAATTCCCTTTACATCAATATTACCAATCATATAACTGGGTCAAACTACCAAGATAACAGGCCAAGGATCTTATTGGCATTTCCTATATAGACAAAACACAAGGGATTTAGTACCTTGCCCAAGCAATCATTATTTCACTTATCTTATCATTATTAATCTAATCCTTACCAATTCATATCATTTTGAGTTACACTAGCTTTTTCATCACAAGAAACTTTAGGATATGGAATTGAAGGATTAAGGTTATCAAGAGTTGATTTAAATTTATCGTTGCACATTATAATACAGTAACTTCACAACATCAATACAAGTACACCGAGACTTTACATTATCATCAGTAGCTATTACGCTCTATTTAGAGTTGATCTACCAAGTATACTTAATCCATAACCTACCTCAAATTGGAATGAATGCAATCTGGTGATGATATCCTTCCCTCCTTTCAAAGTATTCAATGATTAGTCCTTTGTGCATTCTTGAAACATACGATAAATAAAATAATTTATAATCCAAGAATTATACGAAAAGAATCAACTTTTACCAACTTAATACCTTATCCATGGCTATAAACCTAACATGGGGTTTTATTCAACCTAGGTTTGATCAAAGTCACAACTTCATACAAGATTTATGTCAAATTTTATATTTCCATGGATAATACTATGAGCATTTGTAATGACCCCAAAGGTCATTTTAGGAAATTTCTAAAAATCTACCATTTTACCCTTTCTTGAGAGTTTTCCTAAGTCATATTTTTTATTTTATGTGTTTGGGTTGGAAATTGGAGCTAAAAGGTTGTGATTTTCAGGAATTTTATAGTGATTTGAGGTCCTCGTGTTGAGTGTTTAGCCTTATCTCGAGTTTCAAGCCTCAGAATGGAATTATATAAGTTGTATTAGATTTTAAATGCATAAATAAGTGTATAACACTACAAGAAAAATGGCCTTTAGTGACCGAAAATTCAGTGACCAAATTAAAATTGGTCACTAAAGAGTGCCTTTG
>JBDJHY010000049.1:662302-685330 GCA_039654485.1 Withania somnifera | reverse complement strand
CGGTAGCGCGGACATTCATCACTTGAGAGAGAGTCCTTTGATTCGTATTTTTCTCGGGAAGGCTTTCCGGGTGAATGAACAAGCTCAAAATTTGGTGGGATACCACCCTGAACCTCTTGTTGTTGTTCGTACCATTGCTGAAATAACTCAGGGTGGTCGTGGTGAACTTCTACGCAGCCTCCAATAGAGCATACGGGGGAGACTGATGTTGGGAGGTGTCTCTGCTAGGGTGGTCGACATAAGCTCATGGTTGTCCCCATCCTCGACCTCTTTTAGCGGGTCGCCCTCATGTCGGGGTACTGGCACTTGGGTCAGCCCCTTTTGTTTTTCTTCTGGTCTTCATCTTGCTTTTCTTTTCAACTGATTTTTAGTGACTTAATTGTTCAACTCCCCATAGACGACGCCATTGATGAATCAGAATAGGTCACCAATAAAATAATCAGAAGGAATCCTGCCTGTAGGTGGTAGTGTAGTAGCAAATTGAAAAGAGTCCTGCAAAACAAGGCCCAGGGTGGTCCCCGGAGTAGCTCTCCGATGCTTAAGTTAGTAACAAGCTTTAGAGAGTTCCAAGAGTATTTTGTAAGTAGTTTTGTGAGCGTACCTCTGTTATCCTTCAACTATGGTATAAATAACAACCTTCTATAACTGCTGTCTTTATGGAAGCTGTGAATGGGGGAGGTTGCCATAGTGGGCTCACCCATTATGCTATACTGGTCGTGGCCCTGTTAAGGGGGGAAACCTCCCTTAACAGCTCTTGAGTGGGAAGACCCTAGTGGGCTAGAACTCCCCCTTTGGTGGGCCACTATAGGTAACTTGCTGACCTCTCTTTGAATTTTCTACCATAATCCTACAGACACACTTATATGTTGGGTCTTTGACGAAACTTTGACAAAATTCATGTCTATACAAAGTTACAACTTTGACGAAATTCGTGTCTATACAAGTTTTTGCACCAATTGCCTCTATTTTGTGGTCTCTAATTTGTTATTATACTTTTCATTTAATAAAAAATTATGAGTCAAAATACTCTTAAGTATAATCTAATTTCTCGAGGAAAAGTTTATTGCCCAACATAAGTAACAGAACCTTATCCGACTAAACTAAGAGACAGACTTTGTGTGAGTTTTAACTTCTAATCATGGATCAATTATGTTGAGAAAATATAGTGGGTTAACTAGCATACATAATCACACACAAGAAATTTAGAGAAGAAAAAAAACAAGGATTTAACGAGGTTCGGCTAGGCCTAATCCTCTAAGCAAAACAAATGAGAGTTTTTCACCGTGAAACAAAAAAAGTTTACAATTTCTTATAGAATCCTCACATATGGCCCATATTTATAGATCCCAAAATAGTCCCTAACCTATTACGAAAAGGTTCTCTCAATCCTATAAGGACAATACTTTCTTCTGCCAAATCTATTAGGATAATTGGTTTTCTAAACCAATAAGGATTATGCGATTTTTAAAATATACAAGGAAGTAATTCAAGATGTAATTAATAAATCTTCCCCTTGGGTTGAATTTTCTTATCAACAGGAACAACATCTCTCTACCTTACTATCAACCCTCGAAGGGATCACTGGGTATTAGACACACCAATCAAATCTAGAAAATGCCTAAATTTATGGGTCGGAACAACCTTGGTCATCATATTTGCCGGATTATTATCTGTAGACACTTTTCTCACTTCAACCCCTTTATAGCCTTCTATCTCTTGTCCCTTTAGCAATGGGACAAACTTCCATGCTTGCTTTTTGTAAAGTAACTCAATCTTCTCACCCATAGCATCAATTCATTGATTTGCTTCCGAATTATAAATAGCTTCTTTATAGCTATTAGACCCAAGCACGTCAATGGTACTCTACTAAATTTACATATCCAAGAAGATTCTCATCAGCTACGTTTGCAAACCTTTTTGATTTATTGATCACTCTCCTCTCTTTACCTGTTGGAATGTTATACGGTTGTTATTGTACATGTGCATCAACAATATCATCTTGATTAAGGTTTTGCACCTCCTTTACTTTTGAACTACTAGGATGAGATAGTGGGATTCAACTTCTAGTTCTATGCGGTCATTGGCACTATGATCTATTTCTGCTATTGCCTTCTCCTTATGCCTGTCCAATGAGGCAGCTTCATTGAATATCAGATACCTACTAATGATTAACTCTGGAGTCTTTTGATCTGTGCACCACAACTTATAACTTTTCACTCCAGTTGCATACAAAAAAAATATACACTTTTTTGCCTTTGGCTTAAGTTTTCCTTTCCTCACATGAGCATAAGTAGGACAACCAAATATCCTCAAATTTGAATAATCAGCAGGAGAACTGAACATACCTCAAAAGGAGTCTTAAACTCAATAGCTGTGGGTGGAGATTTATTGATCAAATAACAAATTGTGTTGATTGCTTTAGCCCAAGATCCTTATTAATACATGAGTGTGAAAGAATGCTTCGTGCCCCTATTATAAAGTGTTATGTTCATACTTTCTGCCATTGAACTCTAAGTTGCAAAATTCTAACCCATTGTTAGTTCAAAGGTGCTTAATTTTTCTTTCAGTCTGCCTCTCAACCATCGTCTTTCATTCTAGAAATGTTAAAAATGCCTCATCTTTTATTTTCAGAAAAGACACATATACTATTCTTAAGTAATCATCAATAAAAGTCATAAAGTATCTAGCACCACTCTTGGAGAGAACTCTATTTGGACCCCATAAGTCTGAATGCATATAATCTAACTTAAATTTTGTCTTGTGCTCTGCCTTCTTACTGAATTTCATCCTTATTTGCTCACCAAACATACAATGTCCGCAAAATTTCAACTAATGTCATCGAACATTCTTAACTTGATGTAATCAATCCCCTCTACATCTAATGGACTATTATCTTTTAGGTAGACGGTTCCACTTGTTTGCTTGTAAGTTGCAAGCCAATTCTTGTGTGGACACATATGGAGAGTTGCACCAAAATCAAGAACCCAAGAATTGTGCTTATGAGTACTAAAACTCATACCACAAACGCTCCCATAGTCACTGTCATCTGAATTGTCGCTAGTATCAACAATATTTGCTAAATAATTAACTTTCTGCTTTCTTCTTTTCTCTTTTAGCTTGGCAATCTCTTCTGTAATGGCCCTAATCCCCACTCATACAAGTTCTGCTTTCTTGCTCTAGACTTCAATCAGGCATTAGACTTTTTCCTATTAAAGTCTATCTGTTGTGGTCTTCCTCTACTCACAATACTTTCTCTCTCAGTTCTACTATCTGAAAAGTTCTTCTTCAATTCATTAGATTTTAGTGCATTGCTCACATCATCTAAAGAGATACTGTCTTTTTCATATATTAGTATATCAATAAAAGTATTGTATGACAGTGGTAAAGAATATAACACGATCAAAGACTGATCCTCATTCTCAATTTTGATATCTATGTTCTTTTAGTCCATTAGAATTGAATCAAACCCATTAAGGTGAGTTTTAACCGGTGTACCTTCGTTCATACAAAAATTGTATAACTTCCTTTTCAGGTAGAGACTGTTTGTTAGCGATTTCTTAATATACAAATCCTTCAGCTTCTTCCATGTCGTTGTTGCAGATTTTTCTTCAGGAATTTATCGAAGAACTCTATCTGTAATGCTTATGAAGATCACACTCAAAGACCTCTCTTTCAGATCTTCTTTTTTTGACCTTTCATCTCTTTCGAAAAATTCTCGTTAATTGACTTATATAACCTTCGTAACACTAAGGACGATTTCATGCGAATCTTTCATAGACTGAAACTAGATCTTCCATTGAATTTCTCTACTTCATACTTTGTTGAAGATGATATAGATATCTTAACTCTTGATTATGTGTAGAAGCCCGACCTTACTCTGATACTAATTGTTGTGGAATATAGTGGGTTAACTAGAACACAATCACACAAAAATAATTTAGAAAAGAAAATATACAAGGATTTAACGAGATTCGAATATGCCTAATCCTCCAAGTAAAAGTAAAGAGAGTTTTCCACTATGAAAGAAAAAAAAAATTTACAATCGCTTTCAGAATCCCCACCTATAACCCCTATTTATAGATCCCACAATAATCCCCAACCTATTATGAATAGGTTCTCCCAAACCTACAAGGACAATAATTTCTTCTCCCAAATCTATTAGGACAATAGGTTTCCTAAACCAATTAGGATTGTGAGATTCTTAAACTAAACAAAGAAATCATTCAAGATATAATTAACAAATTACGAATTTAATAGTTATTATAGAAAGTTACCTGTAGTTATTTTTTAAAATAACCTAATTATATAATTTTTTTTCTTAAATAGTCATTAATAAGCTTAAGTTTTGATTAAATACAGCTCCGTTAAGCCATTCCGGTGAATACTTACTATATACTATATCGGTGGTTCTTCCTTCCTATCCAATCTATCTATAAGAATTTTTCGATTCGCCCCCATCTTTAATAGGACTGGACTAAGTTCGGGCAAATCTTCATCCCATTTCACGGATGCAATGCATTTAGAATTGACTTGTCGAATTAACTACTTAGACGGAGAGTTTCTCATATTTCATTTCATTGGCAACTGAAATAGATCTTACCAAGTATTTGCACTAAATCAATTCAACTCATTATGTCAGGTAACCAAATGTGTTCAATTTCAACCCAATCTTTTGATAAATAACAAGTGGTAATACAAAATAACATTAACTTCCTCAAGGTTTGACATGCTACAATCTTAGACTTTCATTCTCCTCAGATTAAGGAACTAAATACTTGTAATCAAACAATTAAGAGGCAGTCAAATTAAGGTAAAATGGAAATCCAGTATCTGGTAGCCATTCTTTTCCATCAATGAAATTCCCAACAGTAAACTGACTGGCCTCGGCAGAATTGTTAATGACCCTGTAACCAGGCCAATTCACTCTAGCACTAGTATTTGAACCTGGTCCCCTGTTCATATACTCGCCATAATAAAGTGTACTCAATGCAAAAGTACCATTCCATTCTAAAAATCCAGCAGGATCAATCAAGCTACCAATATGCATTAGCATAAATACTGTCCTTGAATATTCTTTCCAGGGTCGGCCTAGATAATTTTTGAAAGATGATTGTACTGGAATTAGATCAGCAGCAGCAGCAATTTTGCCACTCAATATTGAAATCCCGGTATTTTGATTAGGATCTTCTCTTCCTTGTGCTGTGAATATGTTCTTTTGGTTTTCATTTGGTTTACGTGCATATAAGTTGCAATTCTGTAATACAACTGCTGCGTTACCAAAAATGAAGTCTACTGTACCATATACGTCACAATCGCGATAAAATTGTCGAAGAGAGTGAACATAGAGAGTGTCTTGGTATGCCACAAAGCTGCATTGATAAAAAGCAGAGAGATCTGAGCCACTTCTAACTGCAACGGCTTGGTGCTTGCTTGGTCCAGCATAGTTTTCAAATGTTATGCCCTTTGCTAAAAATCCGTTTCCCACCACAGCTGCATTAACAATTATAAGTGTTTTAAATTCTACAGTACATATAGCAATCTGAAATAAATGGCACATTACCTGCTATTATAGATTAAATTCCTCATATTATTTTTTAAAAAAGAATCATACCAATGTATATATGTTAGTGTATATAATTAAATAAATAGTTGAGTTTTATTTCTATATACTAATAAGACAAAAATATTTTTTTACACTATCAGATTACTTAAAAGATAACCGTAAGTTTATTTATAAAAAATAAGATACGTAATGTATAAAAATATGCAAATTACCTAATACAACAAACTAAAATACACTACATAATATTATAAAAATGCTCTATAATGGAATATATCTAAGTTAAAACCATTCGGTCCTATTGAATACCGAGTATCCCTCGTAAGGGATTTTTAGGCGATCCAAATATAGAGTCGTCCGGCCTCCATGCAAGATACCAAACAAGACATCGGGTGGGAAATCATATATCTATATATATATATATGTTAAATTGTAAGTCAAAAACCAATTAAAGAATTTTAAAGCATTGAATATTATGTAGATTGTTAAAATTAAATCTACCTAAACATATTACACATTTGGAGGAAAGAGACAAATGTGTTGTGAGTTGTGACAGAAAATCCAGGAAGCAAACAAGAAAACTTTCGAGGAACACGGTAACGAATAGTAGTAGGATTATAGGGTCCAACTTAGATTATCAGCATGTTGACTAATTATTTGATCGTTTAAAAATTAGAAAAGAGAAAGTTTTTTTTTTCAATTTTTTAATGAAGAACTTTATGGTGGTCAACAGAGTCCAGACAGGGTTAACAAAAAGAAATCAAAAGGTATGAAAAAATTCTGAGAGGACAACATTGACTCAACTATCTACAGCAGCTAGCAATGCTGCAATTTGTGTTTCCCACCGACACAATCAGTCAAAATTTTCATACCTTTAATTATGGCCTCTTTTTCAATGATTATAAATATCGTTTAATATAATTTTTAGATGTGACTTTTTACAAATATAATTGGCCATTTCAAAAAGAGTCTCCTGATCAATTGAATTTGAGTACAAACTACCAATATCATAAAAGTATTTACACAATTAATTAAATTCTTTAAAGTTAAAAGGGCCAAGTGAACATGACTATGCATGTGTAGGTAATGTAGAAGTTAAAAAATGACGGATGACTTGCTAAACTAATAAATTGTGTGAAAAAGATTGTAGGGAAGACATAATTTTTATCAAATAGTTTTAATAATTTAGAAACTAAACACATGGAAAAACCTAAGAGCATTCAACATTTAACATAAATACTCATATTTATAGAGGCAGAGACAAAAGTTTCTGTTGAAAAATTATATTATATATAAAATAAATAAAAAAAAAAGTTTGTTAAATCAAATGGCTCCTCATTCAATTTTTTTAAGCTCATTAATTTTTTTTAATGTGTTCGAGAATAATTCCCCCTCCCCTCCCCTCCCCCAAAATCTGGATCTGTCACTATATTAATAAAATAATTTTAATTTTATACATATAATAAAATCCTACAAGGTAGTTTATCGACGAGATCCACTCCTTAGCTCAGCCTCGGTGACAGGAGCGGAGCGACAAATTCAGATAAAAATTTAACAGAATTCAATACATTTTGCTCAAACAATATGTTTATATTTTATTAATATCTATAAATATGAAATTTAAAACTTAATTATTATGTCCTACATACGTACAAAAGTAAGATTTGGAAGAAGCCTTAAAATTAGATATACACATTTATGTAGGACACGTGACAGTGTCACTACCAGCAAACGCGTCTAACATCTAGATCTCGACCACGTTACTAATCTTAATGTATTATGAACATTTACATATTATTATATAATTTTTAATTTATGTAGTTTATACATTTTTTTTTATATAATCATTTGTTATTTACAACTAACTTACCTAATTAAGATTTGCACCATGTCTTTTTTAGTTTCATGTCAAACATGAGAACATTTGATTAAAGATATCTCACTCATCCTAACTATTTTCACTATATATATTTATAAAATGTTGGCTTATATTCAAATTGATAGAGAGAATCCGTTATTTTCAAAGTTATGGAGTATTTGTCTCATCTTCTAAAAATAAAGTGCGATTTAACTAACTAAATCACCTGAAAAAGCAAACAAGAAATATGATACATTTGTTAGAGTTGTTGTATTAACAGAATGTTGGGACAGAGGTACATTTGAATTATATTGGTATAAATCAGGCATAGAAAATGAAAACTTAATGAACTGACCGAGAGTAGCCGATCGAAAAGTTGTCCATCCATCGACGACACTACGATTTCCCTTTATCAACGTTTTTCCAATCCCATCTCCAAGAAACATTATCATACTCTTCTTCTTCACTAATTCAATGTATTCATAATACGCTCCCTCCTTAATATAAATCACAAATCTCGTTCTACTTGCATTGGGAGCTGCACTTAATGCCTCATTAATCGTGCTAAAATTACCAGTACCATCTTTAGCCACAATCAAATCAATTTTTGTCTGATTCATTGGTGCTTGTAAAAGTGCTCTGTCTCTCCGCTTAATCCATTTCGGGAAACCGTTATGTACGGTCCCGTATTCAGGAAAGATTTCCTGAGATTTGGAGGATTTTTTCAATTTCTTCAGCATAGCTAGACAATTGCTCACGTGGTGAGCAATTGTATGCAGGCTACCCTGAACATACTTCCTTAAATTTTTCTTACTACGTGCAAGTCCATCGAGGCAAGTTGCCTGATTGGTCATTGCAGCACTAAGAAGTGTTTGTATATCATCGTAAGAAGCAGATCTCTTTGGGGAGAGATCGGAGAGACTAGTTTTGAGCTCAATGATAGTGTTATCCAATAACTGAATACAATCTTCGAGGGCGCGTTTTTCATATGGCTCAAGTTCAGGCAAATCTTCACGTATTTCAGTGCAGTTTTTAGCAGAAGCTTTAACTTCAGCAACTGTCACATTTATAGTTGAAGATATGATTTGAGATATGGATTTTTGAGCTAGATCTGGGATTAAGGAGAGAGTAGATACACAGAGTTGTCTATAACGTGTGTCTTCACAATGAGAATGGGCTATTTGAATGTTTTTGTGTACATGAATATGTGCTGTTTCTCGATCTTTAGAAAGAGAGGTGAAGAATGTCAGTGAGATGATGGCTGAAACTGCTAAGAGACTCAGCAGAAATGGAGATTTTAGTTTGAGATTGTGCATTGTGAGAGTGAAATGAGTATGTTCAAAGTGAAACAGACAAACAACTGGACTGTATAAATAAGTACTAAGAGAAAGATGAAACTATTGTGATTTCAAAACTAAATAGATTAATATTAAAATATACTTCATTGAAGTTTATGATCTTAAATATATTAGGTCATTACTTAAAAAGAGTGTCTTTATAGGCCAAAAAAATGGCACTGAATCTACGTAGAAAATATCTTTTAAATTAGTACTAAAAGAGAAAGTAAATGAATAAATTGAAATTAAAATGGAAACAATTTAAGATCCAAAAATGTAGTAGTCAGGTGTTCACAGACACACACAAAAAAAGAAAGCACAAATAATTAATTCCTCGGTGTCCTTTTTATTGTCCGCAACGGATTTTGTATTTTTTAAAAATTGATGAATTAAGTGCATTACATTATTATAATAGAAAAGAAAATAGTCTTTCTATTGATATATTAAAGTGAATAATAATTATTTTTAATATAGACAAATAAAAATAAATAGAAAAATTAATATCAACAAGATATTTTCAGAAATTAAAGCAAACTCAGACTGAATTTAATTTGCATGGTAGATGACGAATGTAGACAACAATTATGAGTATTAGCTTTCTACATTTACTCCCCATCGAAAAAGGGGAAAAAAAATAAAAATTATTTACTTTAGAATCTCCACACATTGGGAGCATACACACTGGACATAACTCCTTAAAGAATGGAGTTGTTGCCCATTTTAGTTCTTTTTTACCTAAGATGTTCCTAAATGATTTTAACAGTTTCAAAATTTAGAATAATAAACTTTAAGGGTTAATATTGCATCCTCAATTTAATACTATATATTACTAAATAAATAGCAAAACTATTGAGTAAAACCTACTTGATTGATTACTGTTACTTGATGCTTGAGCCAGTGTCAGCATCAGGATTTAGAAAAGAGTGCGGATGGGAACAATTAAATATACAATCATAATTAGCCAATATGTATCTGTGTTCACCATACCATATAATATTTCAGTAAATGATAACCACCTGACTTGCGTGGCTACCCTTAATAGTTGATTGAGTGAGTTTTTTTTTTAAAAAAAAATTTATTCATGGCAATTGTCTCATTAGATTGACATCATGCCGTTTACTTTAACTTGTATATATTATTGGTACCTGCTGTTGTTGAATACAGCCTTAACGCGGAGAAGTAGAAAACGAAGATCACGGCTTCTTGCTCAACATGGAAACACCTACAAATTCATACCAACATGGGTGGTAGATGCGTGGTGCTAATGATTGCAACTTTTAATTACACTTTTGAAAAAATGAGCACTATCAAATTTAAATTTAATTAATTTTCAAATATCAAGTATGAGATAGAAATCTAAAAAATAAAAAGGAAAATTCATGTGGCACTGCGGCAGCATGAATTTTGCTTTACTATGACCCAAATCCAAAATGATGCTCCGATTATGGATATTCGTTCTTTACATTTGTAACTATTCATTCCTTCTTCTTTTTACAGTGTTATTTAGAGTATAAAGTACCCTGTTAGAGTCCCTCTAGTGAGTTGAGCAAATAAAATTTCGAGTGAAGTATTTTACAATTCCTAGTATTGTGTATTAAGGTGCGATGTTCTCTTAAGGATTTGAACGTAAATTTTGGCATTTCTAGGTATTACATTTTACTTTTCTATAATCAAACTTAAATTAAGTGTAATTTTGACATGCGATCTTTAAGTTTTTTGAAATAAAATTTATATATTTAAAAACTTCATAAAAAATACGATAAGTTCATACAATAATTAATAATTTAAAATATTTAAAATATTAATATATATAAAATATTACAATTAAAGATAGACTTATTTAAATTTCAAATGTGACAACTAAAGATGAAGGCAAAAAATATTGAATTTGATTAAACCTGTTGAAGGTATGTTGCATCGGTCCTGACTTTATCCCGACTGTAATCGTTTTAGTAATTAAATTTGATAACAAATTTAAATCTCTATAGATTAGAGCTAAATCTATCGTTCAAAAGATAGAAGTTATTTATTATTTTTACGTTTTTCAAGTAGTGAAGTGTGATTACTTAGATGCTTAATAAGAGAAAAATGGCAGTTAATGGTTGTCCTATAGTAAAAAACAATTACTCCTTCGGTGTTTTAATAGGTGATATAATGGTATTTTTAGATTAAACATACCCCTTAAGAAAAAGGTAGAATTGGTTTTATTTTTATCCATAGCGATATGAAAAAGCTATTTTCTTCTATGGCGGATTTGGAATTTTATAGTGGCGGAGTTAGAATTTTTATAAGGAAATTTAAAATGTAAAAGATAAATACGCGAAAAAGTTAAAAGATATTCAATGTGTACTTTATATTCATAAAATATAATTTTAATTATGTATAAATAATTTATTTTTGACCTAAAAGACTCATTTTACATGGCTTTTCCTCCGCTTAGCTATCAATCACAAAATATAAGTGCTTAAATTTAATACTTATCATAAAAAGACATTCATATTTAGACTTGAAAGAAAAACAATCAATCAAAAAAAATATTTACCCTTATCATAAAAAGAAAATCATATTTAAACTTGATAGAAAAAATAATTAATACAAAAATTATTATAAATATTATTTTTAATAAAGAAAAAAGATCAAGTATTTTTTTGTATAAACCTTTTTTGAGAAACAAAAAATTAGTACTCTACGTGGATCCGTCCTAAGCTAAGTGGTCTCATTTCCTCAAGAAAATCTACTAACTCCTATAAAATGAGAAGTATTTTTATTAAGTTATCCTTAATTCATATCTTGAAAGATTAAGTATTATGTAGTTCTTTAATGATTTCTTAGTTATATAAAAGCTATTTATTTAAATTAAAAAGAATAAAAGAAAAAAATTAATATTTTTTTTTTGATTGATTATGTGAAAAATTGAAATATTGTGTCAAATAACAATGAAAAAAAATAAAACACACCATTTATTAGAGTTAAAAGTTTGGATGATCACTCAAATTTAATTAATTGACCACGAAAGCCACTAAACTTTATTTTGTCTTTTTAAGTCACTCAACTTTATGTAATTAACCTACATAGTCATTCAATTTGTTTTGTCTTCTAAAAATCACTCAACTCCATTAAATAACCCTCTATAATCATTATTCTCAAAAATATAATTTTCATGTCTATTTAATGAAATGATAGCAGTGAATTTAAAAAAAAATATTTTAGAAATTCAAATTAATATTTAATTAGTACGTTCTTAGTTAAATTTTTTTATTCTTATTTTAAATTTTAATTTTTTTTGTTATTCTTCATTAATCAAATTTAATATGGTATTGTCATGACAATAAATATTTCAGATATGTTTCGAGATATACTTAAATAGTCAATTCGTATTTTTTGTATGTGATTATATCATCTAATCATAATAGCTCTATATTTTTTATTTTATTTAATTTTTCTTTCGCGTCATTCTTCATTAGTTATATCAATACTTTAAATATGTAAGCGGATATATTAAAATAGTCAAATTTATAGTTTATATAGATAGTTAAAATTATCTTATTTTAGCAGTTCTATAATTTTTTTTCTATATTTCTTATTCTTCATTAATTAAATTAATAAGGTGTTATTTTAATTATGACTATTATATATGTGTGTGTGCGGGCGCGTGTGTATTATTGGAATATATTTAAAATAATTAAATTCTTATGTTATATAACTGATTGATATCATCTTATCTTATATGAGCAGTTTTTAACATTAATCTCAATATTTTTCAAGATTTGTGTAATCAGCTTTAAAAATCTTTATAAAAGAAAAATAATGAAATTTAGTTTTGAAAAACTGCTCATATAAGATAAGATAATATACCACTTAGATATATACAATAAGAATTTCATTATTTGAATATATCTCACTAGCATATCTAAAGTTATATTTAGAATAATATATTATTAATTAAATCAATAAAGAATAATGCAAGAGTGAGATTAAATAAAAATTAAGAAACTGTTAAAGATAAGAATTTGACTAACAAAAATAAAATCAAAAACTAAGAATAATATTTTTTAATTGAGAACTTACTAATTAAATATTAGTTTTAAATATTTTGTTTTTAACAATTTATTGCTGTCATGTCATTAAATAAATATAAAAATATATTTTTAAAAATAATAATCATGAAAATTAATTTGACAAAGCTTTCAAAAACAAAATAAAATTAAATAATTTTATTAGCCAATTAATTAAAATTAAGTGATTATTCAAACTTTTAACAGGTGACGACAGGGTAACGGCTTTGGCATGGGAATTCGTTAACTAATCTCCCAGTCCCAGCTGTACCTATTTAATTCTTCCCAATATAGAACCTTATATCAAGGTCCATGAACATGTATTGTCTTATTTCATATATAATTTATAATTGTTTCCCATCTGGCTCCATACCAAACCTCAAGGACATGTAATGTATTCATTCCATTGTTCATTTCCATCAATTCTCACATCATAACTAATTTTGTGATTGAGTTAGAACATTAGTCAATTTTATTAAACGTATTTTCATACATTAACCCAAAAAAAAATTGTTGAATTTATTCTTGTATGATTCAAAAATTTTGCCATTCATATTATTTCATGTCCATGTTTTGTTTCTCTATCGTTTTCCGTTATTGATCTTCAAAAGTCATTAATTGAGATGAAGCTAAATTATTAAAAGATTTGAAAAGATCATTTTTTAAAATTCATTTTGCAACTGCCCTATAAACAAAATTTTCTGAGTAAAATTGAAAGAACAATGACTTTATGATTATCTAAAGCATCACTTATTTTAGATAAAATAAAAAGCTAAAACATTATTTATTTAAGAACAGAAGGAGTAATTAAAATTGGATATTTTTTTTTTTTATGGATTCGGAGAATAACCATTCAATTGAGAAATAATTTTGTTAAGTTTCATAATGGCAAGGATATAATTGGCCAATAATCTAATAAGAGACAAATTTGACAAATAAATAAATTTATAGAAGGGTATTTTTGATTATTTTGGCTAAAAGATATGTTCCTCTTATTGGAAAGCTGACTGTGGAAGTTTCTTCCTTAATTGTGATAAATAAATTTATTGCTATTTCAGACTTGTGTGCTTGCTCTATTAAGAAATTTTAACGGTTACTAAAAGAGTAATTTAATGAAAAAAATTTCAAAAGCGTCTGTATGTTGTCTTTTCCATGATAAATAAATGAAATTGTTGAGGATCCTTTTTCATTAAGGAAATAAGTAACTTACTCCAAGATGTATCGCAAAAGTTTAAGTTATCTCTGAAACACAAACACATGTACCAACAACAACTATTTTGGCCGATGGAACCACCGGTAACAACGAATATATTAACATTGACATTTATTCAATTAGCCAATCATCTCTATTCTTGTTAGGGATATTGCTACTGTTGTTGATCCAATTAAAGTTGAAATTGATCTTTTTAAACCAAGACTTGATCAGATTTGGTTAGGTTTCAAAAGATTGGATATAGTACAGATGATGGCAAATGGATAGACATAAAATAGGAGAAAGCTCCAAGTTACTGCTTATACTGTAAAATTCAAGGTCAACCGATGCCATTATGCAGAAACAAGGCAAGAGTTGACAGAGTTAAAGCTCAAGAGGAGGAACAGGCTAAGCAGGATAAACAAAAATAAATCTGATAAAGAGTTGATGGATTATGGGACTGTTACTAGAAGGAAGACTTTCAAATCCCAAAACCATCAGAATGGGCACTACCAAGAAGGTAAGAACATGGATGATAACCAAAATGAACAACAAGCAGCTCAAAATAGAACTGATCATGAGTAAATCAAAGAAGAAGGAATGGCATCATTATTAAAGAACATGTTGACAACCAAAAAGCCCCTGCTGGTAAAGAAAAAGGAAAGTTGGTTAAGAGCCTACAGTCAGAAGAATGCCTCTCAAGTCAACAATAAAAGGAGATACAGAAGCAACAAGAAAAAAACTACCAAATTCAGACTTTGAACACGGGAACATACTATACAGGTAACAACAAACATGTGATTAACCACTCTATGTATCAGGTGGGAAAAAGAATAAGAAATCTATTCAAACTTACAAGGATGATCCCACTTCATAAAAGACAGTCAACCCATTGATCAGGAGATTGCTTATAACAACTACCTTATGTTAATTAGTGGAACCAACCTAGAGGAAGACCAGAGCAATATACTCAAGTCCCAGATTATATGACAGATTCATCATCCTAAGATAAGATGAAGGGGAGGAAGAATCCTCCGAGGATGGTGACTACGAGGATGAAACGAGTACTGAAAGATCTGATGAATTCGAAAGCATAGTCAGTGAGAGCCCTCATGAGGATGATCATCAGAACAAACCAGACATTAATGTGGCTAATACCACTGATGAACATGCTACTCAATTAGTTGAGTCTTTTAGTCATCATGATCTGGTGGACATCAATGTCCATACTGATAATACAATATAATATTTATTATTCTTAATATAATTATCAAAATAAAAAATAATACAATATAATATTTTGTCAAGGTGATTTGGATAAACACCCTCAGCCACCCCTGTATCCGCCCCTACCACTAGCATACTATGTATAATTAATATATATATATATATATATATCAACAACAACTACAAACTAATACCGTATAGGTGTGGTCCATTGTGCAATCATGTGTAACGTGTTAAAAGGTCACCTTCGGTTTGATCTTAACTTGGAAGGATCAAAGTTAGACCAAATACAGACTTACGCGTGAGATTCCAACCCTTTTCACTAAAGCAAGCAGCATGTTTTGGTCTTAGCTTTTTTATTGGCCTTATCTCTATCAATCAGAAAGTGCAAACGAATAAAATTGGGGCAGCATTGTTTGGGCCGCAGCTTTTAACTGTACCGTATGTGGGCACAATTTTACCTCGTACTATGGGTGAAGTACATAAATGTTTTACAAAATTAACCTTCCTTCCTTTTTGTGTACTAAATTAATGTACGCATTTTGTACATGTGTTTATATTAAAGTATACAAAAAAAATTTAAAAGTTGATCAATACTTTGATTAAGAGCTTTAATTACAAGAGAACATTCAAGTATTTTTTAAATTTAAAATAAAATTCATTTAATGTAATATTGAGAAGTATTTGACATATTTTTGAAATTTTTTAAGTTTTTTTTAAAAAAAAACAAATGTTGATTTATTATTTTCTTTGTTGACATTAGTAGTTGTAACTATTGCGGATATTTATCCATTCATATATAATAGTGGTTTAGCTAGTGTTGAAGCAAAAATAATTATTAACCATCTAAAGATCAGATCTTTCAATTTTGTTGTCATTAATTAGAAGTAAAATTTTGTAAACCAAATAGTGTACTTATATTTTCTTGATTAAAATAACTCTGTTGATTCGGTGTTAGTATGGAAGCCTAGTAACCTTTTACACATAGAGGTATAAGGTTACGAAACTGTACTCCTAATTATTCTTGTTTCGTCTCATTTTGTAAAATCAATTACATTTATCAGTGAACATATAGCTTTCAAGAGATCCTAATGGATTTTAGAGTTTCAAAATAGATATTTGACTAGTCTTATAGAGTATTTATTTAAATTCGATAAACTATCTCTACACCTAAAATATATATTTTTTTGAAAATAAGTGATTTTCATACTTATTTTTTATTTCTTTTGCTTTTGAGGCAAGACTTAGCCCAAGAATATTTAAAGAACTAGTTACGCCCCATGGATAAGGCTTGACATTTTTACATTGTTTCTTAATTTATAACATATTCGATAACTCTTGCCTTAGATGCAAGACTTAGCCCACAGACTTTCAAACAACAAGTTACGCCCCCTGGACAAGAGTTGACACTACCACATTGTGTCTTGATTTATGAGATCCATTTTAGCTCTTTCCTTAGATGCAAGAATTAGCCAAGGACTTCCAAACAACAAGTTAAGACAAGAGGTAAGACTTAACTCAACGACTTTCAAAGAACAAGTTACGCCCCATGGGCAAGAATTGACGCTACCACATTGTATCTATATTTTTAAGATGTTCTATAAATCTTGTATTAGAGGCAAAACTTAAAGATTTTTTCAAAGAACAAGTTATGCCCCATTGGCAAGAGTTACACTATCACATTGTATCTTGATTTATGAGATGCTCTATAATTCTTGTTCTAGAGGCAAGACTTAACTCAAAGTCTTTCAAACAACTAACTAATGCAAGAGGCACGACTTAGCCTATGGACTTTCAAAGAACAAGTTGTGCTTTATGGGTAAGTGTTAACATTACCACATTGTGTCTTGATTTATGAGATGCTCTATAACTCTTGCCTTAGTGGCAAGACCTAGCCTAATGACCTCACCTCGAAAAAGTTATGAACCACGGGCAAGAGTTAACACTACCTCATTGTATCTTAATTTAGAAAATATTCTATAACTCTTTTCTTAGAGGCAAGACTTAGCTCAAGAACTTTCAAAGAATAAGTTAAGCCTCATGGGAAAGAGCTGATACTACCACATTGTATATTGATTTATGAGATGCAACAAGAAGTCACGTCTTAAGTTTACTTTAACAACAAAGAAAGAAGATCCTCTTTGCGGATTATCAACCTTTTTGTTCATTAACAAAACATAACAGAAGTTGAGAAAAAAGAAAAAAAAAAATAAAAAAAATATTGAGAAAAAAGAAACAAAGAGCAAAAAAAAGTTGAGATAAAAAAGAAAAAAAAGAATAAAAAACAAAAAAAAGAGAAAAAGATAAAAGTTGATAAAAAAAAATGAAAATAAAAATAAAGATAGAGTAAAAAGAAAAAAAAAAGAAAAAGAAAGACGAGTTGAGAGAAAAAAAGAAAAAAGAGAAGATTAAAAAAAAAAAAAAGAGAAAAGAAAACTATAAAGTTTTGAGAAAAAAAAATGTGAGGAAAAAAAAGAGAAGCAAAAATAAAGTTTGAGAAAAATAAAAAAAGAAAAAAAATAAAAGCAAAATAGAAACTGAGAGGCAAATGAGCATGAAGAGTTGTGGTGTAGAAGGACAAAAATATATTTATACAACTACATAAAAAGTAATGAAGACTAATTGTTAAAACTTTTTTTATGGGGGCTAAAATATCAAGACCTTGTCTAGTATAGATTTTAGTACACTTACCAAACCTTGTCTAGCGTAACTGCCACATGTAATTTTTTGAGCAACTCGCGAAAAATAGTTTAATTTTACTCGTTATAGACAAATACAACTCAATTTTTCAAAACTACAATTCATAACCCATGAAAAGCTAAATAACGACGGTATTAACTATATGGTTTTAGTTCAACAACCGCTATATCATTGTACTTGTATCAATAAATATAAAATATTAATACAAAATATAAAATATAAAATAAATAAAAAATAAAAAAATACAAAGTTAAAAATAAAAAATACGAAATATAAAATACAACATATAAAATAAAAACGATACAAAACTTAAAGTTAAAAAAAAATAAACGATTAAATTTTTCTTTCCATTTTCTCTTTATACACATTTAGATTTTTCTAATTTTTCGTTGGATCGGAATCCATTGGACCAAGGCAATTAGATTGTACAAATTTCCTCTTTGCAATAAAAAAGCCTTAAGTCACCTTTTTATTAAAAAAATGATACATCAAGTACAAAATAAAAAATAAAAAAATATAATTAGTCAAAATATAAAATATAAAATTCAAAAATACATGATAAAAATTTGAAAGCTTCTTTTTTGAAAAAAATGATACAAACTTAGTCAAAATACAAAATAAAAAATAAGAGCTTAAAAAAATAAAATAGAAAATACAAAATAAAAGTAAAAATAAAAATAATACATGACAAAAAGTTTTAAAATAATGAAAAAGACAAACAAAATATAAAATAAAAAAATAAAAATGATACAAAATTGAAAGTTAGAAAAAAGAGAGAAAACGGAGAATGAAAGGGAGGGAGAGATGAGAGTGGCTAGAGAGGGAAGGAGGAAGTGTGTGTAAGTATTTTCAAAGTGTTTATTTGGACTACATAAGGTGATTATTTGAGATTTAGGTCGAGTTGGTTAATTATGAGCTTATATTTACTATATTCTGTAGTTTTTCTAATTTTTTCATATGGTATTTTTTAAATTTTGATCTCAGTTATCCATGGTACGATATTGTATGGTTCCCACCAGTACCATGTTTGTTTTGATTATTACATAAACTATATTATATGATTTCATGGTCAGATAACGACGAAAAGCCTCATTTTATGTTACTACCGATTTGGTATTCTGTAGTTACCTTAGATTTGTTTATTTTATCTATATTTATTAGTAATGTATTTTATCTATATTTATTTTATCTATATTATTTTATCCTACTTTTCTAGTAAGTTTATCCTTCAAATTAGTAATTTATGAGATTATGTAATGATGGAAATCAATACAATTTATTCAAATATTAGATTGATTAAAATAATTTAGTATAATACAATACAACACCTATATTCAAATTTGATACATTATGAAATAATAAGTAACAACCATCTAAATAAAGGGTAAGGAAAAATTGGAAAATATGGTCTCTATGCCAGAGATATAAAGCAAATTCTTGGTGATTGCCATGATGATTCGCAAAGATGTGAAAGCACACTCCTGACGTTCCTAGGATCAGTCATAAGTGTGGAGCCATAATTTTTAATTAGGGGTTTAAATTTTAAAAAAATAAATATACAAATTAATTGAAAGAGATTTAATACTTATTATATATATATAATAATAATAATAATAATAATAATAATTTTAATCATATATAATTAACATAATTTTTCATAGAAAAAAATATTTTAGTTTTTCACTAAATAAATTGGTGCAGTAAATAAATAAGGACAAATAAAATGAATTGGAGGGGATTGTTGTTTGTCCTCTCGGAGTTATTTGATCGGTAGGATAATATAATAATTTTAAAATAAAATAAAATATAAAATTATTTTATTTTATTATTTATAGTAAAATAATAAAATAAAATATTTTATATAAAAAATAAAATAAAATAATTTTATAAAATATCTCAATTTATATAAAATATAATTATTTCTCTTATTCCGCCAACCAAATAAGTCACTGTCATGGGGCGAGACGGAATGAAAAAAAACACCGGCATCACAATTAATCACCAACGCGTAAAGACCAAGTCTTTTGTCATTTTTTTTGGTTGTCTTTTGTCTTTTTATTTCAAACGGTAGTAATGGATATCAATAACAGATTGTTTTTTTTTTTCACCACGAGATTCATATATTATAATGTGATGGCGAAGTCGAAACTTTTATTAAAATAATTTATATAAATAAATATATATATAAAAAATTTAAAATAATATAACATTTAATATAAATAAATAAAAAATAATATTAATTATATATAAATAATATAATTTTTTCTTATGGATACTAGCATTCTTGCTTCTCAATTCCCTGCATCAAATCATGGGATACAGACAGCTCTTAGTCCTAGTATATACAACTAGGGCTGAGCATAAAATATCAAAAAATCAATTATTAAATTGAATTGAGAAATTTAACAAATTAGTATTCGATAATTCGGTCGTTGGTATGATATTTGAGAGTAAAATTTTAAAATTATAGTATTTAATTTCGATTTTGGTATGAGATATTAATACCGTTTGATATTTTGTATTTATTATAGTATTTGATTTCGATTTTGGTATGAGATATTAATACCGTTTGATATTTTGTATTTATTATAGTAATTGTTAGTGTTTGTATTATTTATTTGTTAGCAATTTGTCAAAATATGACTGATTAGTGATTACTAAAGTTGCTAACAAGTTATACAAGTAGGGAAACTGATTTTACTTTCTAGTCAATTAGTCATTATACATGTTTTCTGCTACACTATTGTTTGTAAACTGCTAGCTTTTGAACTTTGATTGTTACTTTAAAAAGTTGGATTATCAGACATCATTCCTTTCTCTTCTAAAACTACCGAGTGTATGCATTGATATGTAAGATTTGGTGTGTAAATTTTGATAAAAATGATATTAAATTATAGTGTATCTAACTTCAATTGTAATATAGTATTAGCAAATACCATACCGTACTTAACTTTAATTTACCGATTACCGAATCAAAATTTAAAAATATAGCATTTAGCATCTACTTTCAACAACCTATTATTGAATTATTAAACCCAAAATTTTAAAAACGCCCAATCAAATACTAAATGTCCACCTCATTGACTCGGAGACTATGGAAATATAATATTATTGACACCGTCAGTTTTTCTGGGTTAAGTATAATCGATCTTTCCTTACATGGTAAGTACTTAGGCTAAGTAATTATGCAATACAATAATTATGATATATGTATGTGCAATGATATAATTATAATGTATTTTTAGAGTCATTTGATTGCACAAATATAATAAATCATTTTGTTATTTCAAATAAAAGTAGTACCATAGTGTTTTCTAGATTAATATGTAAATAAATTTAATATGTGACAAAATATGTATGTACCATACAAGAAACGGCAAAGAAAAATATTTAAAAAGCATTCTATTCGTTCTAAAATACTTATTATTTTTTTTATAAGTCAATTTAATTAATTTTTAAAATTAAAATAATTTAATATTTTTAAATTAAAATTTATATATTTATAAACTATATGAAAATTATTAGAAATTATAAATTTTTTTATATGATAAAAAAATTATATTTTAAAATATTAATAAAAAAATATATTTTTTGATTAAAAGAAAACCTGACAAGTATTTTGGGACGAGGGGAGTAAGCGATAATTGAACAATTTGGTACCCCAATCTTTTGCCCCTTCCTTGAGAATTGAGATTGTAATATCGTCTTCCCTTAATTACAGTCACTTCAGGTTGAATATTAGTTAATAACGGCTTCCTTCGGTTATGTTTATCGTCGATTACATTAAAAATAAATATTTATTTATATTAGAATAGTTATTGAAAATCTTTTTTTTTTAGTTTACTCGTTTCATAAATCACTCTTTTCTCAAATCATTTTTTAGGTCCATTGTATTTATTAATTTCTTGAAAGAGTACAAAGTTCATTTTGAGCAAGTAAAAGTAATGGGAGGAAGTACATGACCACGAACAATAATAATATACCTTGTTAATTTTTATATAATGGAGTCTGGAAAGAGTAAGATGACGCAACGTATCGAACGTATCATTACCTCAAATATGAGATAAAGAGACTCAAAATACATGACCAAACTGAATAATTACCCCTAATCACTTTCTTTGACGCCGAAAATCTCACTTGGAAGAAATAAGCTGTAAAACTGCACTTCATTTTCTTCCTCCCTAGTCTTGCATGAGTCTTCAAACATATTGAAGTCAAGCTTTGAAAGGTACAACTTTCCGGATCGATCTGAGTTGTAGGGGTGATTGGAATTCGTTCGCTCTTAATTAAAAGTTTCAGGTTCGACTTTGTGATTAAAAATATGCTATTGAACGTGTCACCTTTTAAAATAAGCCTACAAATATGTGCGAATTTAAATTTTATCTGACTTTAATACGAATACAAACCAGAGTAAAAGACCCAAAATTAGTCAGTTGCTCTCATGAATATAATATACAGACTCTTGAAAGATTTTACTCGCTTGAAATCGATAAACATAAGATGATAAGCTTTAATTAGTGCTTAGTTAACGTACGGAGGTTTAGCAATTGGATTATTTATTGGACCAAGGTTAAATTTGAAAAAGAACTAGTTAATGTCTTTGAAGTTTCTGAAAATATACAAAACAAAAAAATTCGGTAATTAGTAAGTATTTTTATAAATAAATTATTTTTAAAAAAATTATATAATGCATATTAATTTTAATATATCAAACTAAATAATAGATAATTTTACCATTACTAATACATTATATTCAATATTATTCTTACGGATCCTATTTATCAAAGGACCCTAACTCATGTCATTTAAGATATGCCTGGCAGCCGGTTCAGGTTTACTCGGAAAATCAGCCCAAAAACCCTGGACTGAAAATTATTATTTTTTTAATTATTTACAGATATAGCTGTTTTAGCCGTTGGTAATGACAAAAAACGGCTATAATTAAAAAAAAGTTTTTTTTTAATCCAAATTTTTTCCTATAAATACTACTTCAAAATTTTCATTTTTCACAACAATTCTCTCAATTTTCTTCTTAAAAAGTTTACTAATTCCTTAATTTATAATTTAGCCAATATTAACAATTATTAGCAAAATCAAGT
>JBDJHY010000049.1:642371-654923 GCA_039654485.1 Withania somnifera | reverse complement strand
ATGACACCAGGTTTTGGGAAGTGTTTTGGATAATGTGAGTAAAAAGATAATAGTCATTTATCCGATTCTTATGATCTATCTATTTGTATTGATTTTTAAAACTTATATTTTTTTGGCTCTTCTAAACATTATTTAGTCAATTGATGCACGAACTTGAATCACTGTAAGATACTTCAATCCCATGCGATCTTATGAATATAGCTGATTGGAATCTTAATGCTTGATTTGTTTTTTCATTTGTCATCAACACTAACATATAGATTTCATCTCTCGATGTCAATGTCGGCCGAGCAAAGTGCGTTCGACATTGATGTTCTTTATGATCTCTATGCATTTCATCGCTCCATTGAAAATTCTCTGTGCCCCTACCATACTCCATCTTGGTATTTTACGTCCCCATATTCCCCCCATGTAGCGACATGATGGGGCATAGCCCTCCCAAAAGGTAACGGAGGCATGCAAAGGTCTCCTCGATCCAGATGGAGATTGGGCTCGAGTGCAAAGGTAAAAAGGGGGTTGATTGCAAGACTCACCCATTGTGCAGGAACGAAAGTCGATCTTAGTAATCCGATGAATGGTTGAATTTTATGTGTTATGTTATTTGAAAAGTAGAAGAAAGCTTACGAATGGTAAATAATAATATATGTTTCAACTCAAATACATAATTTCATTTATGCTAAGTTCATTTTCATATAAATCATACATCTTTTTTTATGACTTTCTATCTTTACCTTTAAATGCATAAAAAAAGTTGTACTCTTTCAGTCTATTTTTATTTGTTCATATTACTAAAAGTAAATGTTCAATACTTCTTTCATTCCTAAAAATTGTTTTGTATTTACTACAAGAAGATATTCCGCAATACATAATTTTACAAAATCAAGACATAATTGAGTATGTTCTTTTTATTTTATCCTTAGTAATAAATATGACGAGATAGTAAAATGGTACAAAGAGAGAAGTATTAATTAGGTATGAATAATAAATAGGGATAATTTAGTCAAATTAGATTCTAGTTAATGTTTTTCTTAAGGGTCATGCGTACAAGAAATGTGATAAATATTTAGGAATGAAGGGAGTAATACTTGTCTAGTTTGAAAAATCAGTGGATAATTTACCCATATGCGTCCACTTTACCATCGACATTAAATATTATTCATATTCATTGTCTTTTTTAAAATATTAAAATTTATTATATTTAAATGATGATATAGTAAAATTATTTTTATTTTTTATTATTTTTTAAGATATGTGTCAAATTAATAGTGGATAAATATTATTAACGGAGGTAGTAATGACATAGTTTTAGTTATAATGATGTGCGGATGCCTATTTTAGTGAAGGATTTAAAAAGAGTGAGGAAATCGAAGAGTTTCCATCTCCTTTTATGACGTTGGAATACGAAACATTTTGTCAATTAAAAGGACCTTAATTGCTGTTTGTCTTGTGAGTAAAAATATTACACATAAAAGTAAGCGATGTAAAAATTGATAGTCTTTAGGAACAAGGCTCTTCTTCTTACTCCAATCCAAACACACACAGGTCGGTTTTCTCTTTCTGTTCTAAGTTAAAAGTTAATAGTCTTTGCTGTATGACTACATACTCCATTTTATATTTTCATTACTTTGAAATTTGGAAAAGAAAATATTAATTTCTAGCTAGCTCCAACAACAAGTGTATGTGTGTATGATATGACAAAAATACTCTTAGTGGATTATAGCAAGTAAATGAACACACACATATATATTCAATATTCAATACGTTACTTTCAATTATTGTTGTCTTGATCACATAAAACTTGTGCTGTAAGATAGGCAGTGGTGAACATTGTGATGAATGATGATAATGGGTCTGAAAAAGTTATGGAAAACCAAAAAAGGAAAGAGAAAAGAAAAAGAATTAAAAATTGAGGCCTATAAAGAACTAATTGTAATTAGTAGCGTATAACATCTAATTAACACGTTTTTAATAGTAATCTACTATTAATACATTGTTAATACTATAAATAGCATTATTTTTTCTACTACACTCTACCAAACAACTCCTAATAGGTAGACAGATGCTTATATATATATATTAAAAATCAAAAGTTTCAAATCATTTTTAACCCTACATTAAATTAAAATGTTATAATGTATTTAATTAAGTAGCAAATATTAAAAAAAATTAATTACTTAATTATAGTTTGCATGAGTTGTGGGTAGTATGTCATGACTAGTCAGTTGTTATGGGACTTGAACGGCCAAGAATTAAAACATATAATTCCTTTTGTCCCATATTAATTAATCACCTTAAATATAGTTATTCTATACTTGTTGATCACCTACTAAATTAAAAAAGATTTAATTAAAATTTTCTTATATTATTCTTCCAATAATTTTTTTTAAAATGTTCATACTTATTTGTAAAGTTTTAAAGTATTTTTTTAAAAATTAAATTAATAAAATTATTGTTTTATTTATAACTTTTAACAATACGCATAAAAAGAATATAATAAATTAATATAAAACAGAGAGAGTAAACAATTAAAAGTACTAAACTGTGAACATTAAAAAACAGGACTTGAATGCCTCGCTTTCAATGAATTGAAACGTGGTTACTATATATTATCGTCGTTTTTAAATAAGTACTTGTTGATATTATAATATCTAAATACATATTAAAATAAGTACATGTTTTGACATATATTTAGATATCATAATATCTAAATACATATTAAAACATATACTTATTTAGAAAAGGAGGAAGTACTGCCAATTTTTTTCATTTAATGTTGCTCCTTTTAGCTTTCTAAAATTATTATTGATTCTTTCTTTCACTTATAAAAAAAGATATGAAATCAATTAGACTTTACCAAAATTCATTCTCAATTGAATAAAAAAAATCTTTTCATTTAGTATAGTTGCTAACTATCTACAATATACACTATCAATTTATAAGTTTTGAATCAGACTTAATTGATTGACATGATAGACGTGTCACACCTGTGAAGAAAGCTTTCGTGCATTGAATAAAGGGAGAGAGCCTCAAATAAATTGATGGAGCAAAAAAAAAAAAAAAAGATTTATTGTTACTTTTGTTGAGTGTCCTTATGTTTATGATTGTTTCTTTAAGTATATTTTAGTAATTATTGTCATAAAACTAAATTTGGTTATATAAATTTTATCTATGACATAGTACTTACTTATTTTCTATAATAAAAAAGATAACGTTACCTTTGCTATTTCTTTATTGTTGTTGCCAAAAAAATTAATTTCATTATTAGGCTAATTACATCAAACCGACTATGGACATTACTCCTTCCCTATATAAATATCATGTGATTGATTGAATTTATAGATCAAATAAAAGAGTTCAACTCAAAAAATTAGTTTGATAAGTGATAGAATTTTTTAATTTATAAATTTATTAGTATTTTTTTATTTTTAGTAAGGGACAAATATGCTTAAAACATACATTCTGAATGTTCCCTTTTATTTAATATTTTTAATTATTATTAGCATTTTCTTCTTTGGTTTGAATTGTTATTTACAGTTTAAGCTAATAGTGATACATACTTTTTATTTTTATCGTGTTTAAGTTGTTAACTCTGAAGTTGAACGTGGATTTTTATGAAATTAAACTTTTGCCTTATTAAGTCAGACTAACAAGTTTTAAATTATGCAAGTTAAATCTAATATTAATGAATTTCAATTTCTTTCTCAATTTCGTCTCTATCTTTAATAGTAAAATATTAAATTAAATCTGTCGTTATTCAGAAATAAAACTTTGGCATAGAAATATATTAAATGAGACTAAGGAAGGAAGGATGAATATAGAGCCCCCATCCTTCACTAAATTGTTTGATAAGAAAATTAAGATTTTTTTAATCTGAGTTTCAATTAAGACATGTAGAAGATAACAACCCAAATCATCAAAAATCAAAACTATATTTTCAATAAGATTTATAATATTATAAACGAAAAAGAATAAAATTGTCTCTTTTAACTATTGAATTTGGACTCTGTTTTATTTTGAATTTCATTAAAAGGTATAAATCTTGAATGTTTAATTTGGATTTCGTAAAGAAATAGAATATCTAGTCAAATAACCTAGGTGGAGATTTTTGGACACATGTTTATTATAACTTGATACACTAAGTTTTAGCTATGTGTAGCGTCAAGTGACTTACTTATTATTAGGGAGTAATGTAGTAAATAGAAGTTGTTAATAAGAGGGAAAGGAGGCTTCTAATGATAAAGATCAAGGAAGTGGTCTGTTACGTATTACAAAGTACACCATTTTGGCAACTATGGGTTTCATTAATCACCAATGAAGCTGTTACAGCCAGTAACAATAAGGAAAAAGCACCACACTCAGGGGCAAACTAGAACAGAAAAGTAGACATGGCTCACAAAACAGACATAATAGGTTATTTCTCTAGCAATTACTTCATGATCTCCACTGACTTTTTCAAAGGTTCTCAAGTTACTCTCCCTAAACCATCTTGCAAATTCGAGCTCTTTGTGACTCCCTGGAGATGTTGTTCTCGGGTTTGCAGTTTGCTTTATAGTTTCTCGATCGGTATAAGCACACATTAATAAATAGAATCACATGACTTCAATGAAGACACTACCATGTTGGAAATTCATTATCAACCTGAAGAAGTTCCCGTTGTTCAACTTACAAAAAGCGGTGTGCAACCACGGGTTTTTCATGATGGCTCCCAACCATTGGGAGCCATCCAATAAAAGCTTTTCTCGTCCTCTGCGATTGGCAGATTCCATCACATCTGCTATGACTTGCATTTCACAACCTCCTGGAAAGGATCATCTTGTCGTTGAGGTTTATGGTGCAAGTATTCTTTCGCTTAAGGATGAGCGAGCCATCCAGGTACAGTAGTTCTTAAGTGCTTCTCTCCTCACAAAAAGAAGAACAAGCTGACCTGTTCTCTATGTATGTAGTCACAAGTGAACAGGATGCTGAGACTCTCTGTTAAGGATGAAGAAGATGTGAGATGTTTTCATAAGCTTCATCCAGATGCTGAGGCCAAAGGATTTGGTCGGTTGTTTCGATCACCAACCTTATTTGAAGATGTGGCCAAGTCTCTTCTTCTTCGTTATTGCCCGTAAGTTTCATATATAGATGCAAAGAGAAAAGGGAAGAAATAGCAAAACGTCCTTTGAAGTAAACATAGATTCTATGACCATCTAATAATAATAATATATTGCCAACTTTTTCTTAGGTGGAAGACATCTTTGGATCTGGCAAAGGCACTTTGTGATCTACAACTTAAAAAAGTCATGCCTAAAAGGAAGATTGGAGACTTTCCTAGTCCAGAAGAATTAGCAAGTTTTACAGAGAAACAGCTAAAAGGTGGAGGTAAATTTGGATATAGAGCAGTAGACTTGATTACCTTGGCTAAGCACGTTGTTGATGGAAAGATTAATCTGTCTAAGTTTGAAAAAGACGACACTGGTGCAAGGACATCAAAGCTAAACATAAATGGTGCTGGTCCTTTCACCACTCATACTATCATGATGTGCGCTGGATACTATGATAAAATTCCAATTGACAGCGAAACATTGCGTCATATGAAAGAGGTAAAAAATGCTTGACACCCTCTGTCCTCATTCTTCTTAATATTCTGGTTCACTTGATGTGCTTTGTTGCTTGCACGAATTACATAGAAAATAAAAATCTAGAGTTCTCTTCTTAACAAAGAATAACTGTTTTGCATGAAATGATCCTTTTTGAAAAGGAACAGGTGGCTAGACCTTCCTTCCAAATAAAGGAGCTATTGAGAGACTATTGATCTCTAAAAGGACTGAATATTCCATTTAGGATTTGATTCTTGAATTAATAGTTTTCAATATATAAAACGTGGCAAGTGAAAAAAGGAGAAGCAGATTTAGGGTAAAGAAAGATTTATGTTAGAGCCAAGCTAGTAGCAAAACAGAACCACTCAAATATAATTTTGACAAGCCCATGCTAAAAGAGACCATCCATAATACACTTGAAGTTACGTTTTGCAACAAAATATAGTACAAAAAGGCAATACATCACGCACTACCGATAAATAGAACATTCTCCGTTGTCTTGTCAATGCCATCACAAACTTCAGTCCAAATTGAATGCTCCCAGACATCAAAGGTTTTTCGATTTAATTTATCTGTCTACTTGTCTAAAACTAACGTCTACACTAAATCATAGCCTCTTCAGTCTTATGAAATCTGGATTCTCTCTGCTATCCTAACAGTTTGCCAGGTATGGACAAAACAAAAGGAGTAATTGAACCATGCAAATACACTCTCTTGAACTAATAGAGAGCCTCATGAAGCGACAATCTGCCAGGATAAAAAATTGGCAACTTACTATAGAGCAAAGACTTGTAGTAATCCCACTGTCCTATTTTACGTGGCATTTTTTATTTTTTGAGGGTCAAAATATTCAAATTTTTGAAATAAAATTTATATATTTGGAAACTACTTAAAAAGCACTATAACTCACAATAATTGACAATTCAAAATATATAAAAAATATATTAAAAAACTATGGTAAAAAATAAACTTGTTTGAATCTCGAAATTCAAAATGTGCCACATAAAATGAGACGGGGAGTAAAGATTTTGGATGCTAATTAGCCTTGGCAAAGATGCAAGATTTACAACTCTTTTTTTTTTCTTTTTTTCTTTTTTTCTTTTTTTCTTTTTTTCTTTTTTTCTCCAGTGCTATATGCTAGCACAAGTTCATTGTAGAAAGGATATGAGTTCTCGCAAATGTTAATAGTGCAGTTTGTTTTTTAGTAAGTTCACTCTAATATAGGATTTAGAGTAATGAATCGGTGGCCCCATCATTGGACTATATGACTTGAAATAGCTCACCCCCTACTTTTGGTTCTCTGTTCTGGCAGCTGACTCTCTCCTCTCTTCTTTTGTGCCCTTTGCCTATTGTTAGAGTGGTATTCTCACAGTGCCAAAAGAGAAAAATAGGGGCGACACCATGACCTCTTCATCCGTCTCACCACCAATGACACGCCCTCATCCCTTCCATTGTCTTGAAACACAGTTAAAAGCAACAACTCATTCTTCTTTCTCTCCCACATGCCCATTTTGGATTCTCTTATCAACTAGTGATGGTTTTGATTTTCGAAAAGGTCGATTCATTCAACACCCTTTTGTCAGTCCTCGCTGAGATGGAGATTTTCGGCCTTTGCCAATTTATTTACATATTTGAACAAATAAAAATTTACAGGGTGCAAATTCTGTAATTGTAGCGTCTATTGGCTTTTTTATAATTTGGATATGCTATTTTGGGGTCAATCTAGCCATTCCTGCCCCCTCACGTCAATCCCACAAGCCTCTTATCATTCTCATTGAGCAACGGCGGGAGAGCAAATCCAACTAGAAAAACTCACAAACAGAGACTAAAACAAGTGTTGGATTCAAAGCTGGTGTTAAAGAGTACAAATTGACTTATTATACTCCTGAGTGCCAAACCAAGGATACTAATATATTAGCAGTACTGTCAGGCACTGGACAAGGATTAACTCTGTAAATGTGTAGAGCCAAGTGTAGTGTGGTGTAGTAGTAGGCATTTTTTGGCCCCTTACCGGGCCTAGTATACTGTGATGTGTGATTTGATCGAAATACTGATTTTACAAACTGGGAAGGAGAAACTATCATCCCAGTCGATCTAATTGGGATGCCCTGGTCCTAACATGCCACTTGGAAAGAGTAACATGAAGCTCATATTCGTACTGGATTCTCATATGGAACCATAGAAGGAATTCAGTCACTACTAGTTGGTATCTTTGTTTATGCATCAATGATGATAGATGCAACCCTTTTATGTGGATTATTATTATCAATATCACTTCTGGTGATTAATTTCGAGAAAAAAAAAATCAAACCTGCTCCCATTTTGATTTCAAGTCAAGAAAATATGACTCGAATGGTAAGATCCCTCCTTCACCCCAGAATGAAAGGAGCGATCTCGTAGTTCTTGGTCTGAGCCACCGGTTAAGGTACAAGATACTATCATTACCGCTTGTAGTCGGTGAATCTCTATGTATATCGGTATGTATAATGGGATCGTATTAAATAAAAATTATGTTATTATTTTAGATTTGGGATCCGCAACTCAAATAAAAGTCATGAAACAGGAACCTAGTAAATTAATATTAGAACTAGCACAATTCGCAGAAGAACTGCTCGTTTTTTATCAGAAGCTTGTGATTTAGTTTTTGACGCAACAAGTAGGGGAAAATAATTCTTAATTGTTGGTACCTAGCTGTACCTACCCTCTTTTTTGGGGAGGATCAATATCATTAATGCTGTTTATCCAACGATAAACTTAATCTAAATTATAGAGTTACGATAAACTTAATCTAAATTGTGGGTTCATTTTTACTAATTAATTTATTTTTATATCTCAAAATATTTTTGGAGGAAACTTATAAACTTAAAATTCTTGGTCCGTCAAGATCTCCCTAAGGTATGCTAGCCTCCAACCCTCTCAATAAAACCTCTCTTTCATAGTGAAAAATTCTCTCTGTTTTTTATTGAATGATTACGCTTATTTGAACCTCGTTAAATTCTTTATTTTTCGATATTCTTTATGTGTGATTGTGTGCTAGCTAACCCATAATATTTTTGCACCATGCCCCTACCTACACTCTTCTAAAATTCCATGGGATCTTTCTCTTCCTATGTGCATCCTACAAATAATACCTTTAGGCTTATCAACATTTATATACCACTTAAAATTGCGATATGCTTTTATGATTGCTTCAAATCACCTAGCATGATGTCACTATCTCCTTTTCATTCAATAATTTATGAAAGTATGATTGTCATCTCAGTCTAATAAATGTCTCATCTATTAGTACTTAATCTTCTTCATCCTTGATACATTTCACATAATCTAGTTCATAGACCCCCCCCTTCTCCTTAGCTAGTCGGTACAACTTCTTTCCCCTCCTTTACCCTTTAATTCTATATATAAGCATTAGAAGTTGCTATTCTTCCTCTATAGCAACTAATTGCCTCCTTACTCGTCATCTTATATCTTTCATGATATGACCATTTTTCCTCATTATTCTTACTCTCCGCCAAGTTTGCATATGTCACATCTTTCCCTCCAACTTTTCTTGGACATTTACATTCCACTTCAAATCCCTTTGATGTTTAGCCAATCCACCTCTTGAGACTCCCAATACCTCTCTAACCGCTTTCTTAATGTATCTAATGGGCCTATCCCACATACTGTTTGCACCCGTTTTACTCCCCAAAGACTTTATAGCTATTAACTTCTCCATCTCTTGAGAATTGAATAGTCAAACTACCCCGTTTGATCTTTAGGTGGTCAACCACAACCATTTTCTTTATTTTACTCCTAATCTCTAAATCTATCGTCAAGAATTTATGTTGGGTTGTAAGATACTCGAAATAACCTTTCAGTCTTTACAAAAACTTTTATCATCCTTCCTGAGGTGAAAATAGTCGTCTATCTACGTCTTAGTCGTTGTAGTATGGAAGATTACCAAGTGAGACTCCTCCTTTGTTCTTGTCCTCTCAAATAAAAAATCTTCATGTACATCGTCATAAACAATAGGAGTTAACCTAATATGTCCATTTATAATCTCCTATGTATAGTGTATGATATACATTTTGACTATATGTCTTGATTTTATGTGGCTATCCAATTGTCAATATTTTCACTAGATGACACTTATGTTCTTGCCCTAACAAATAAGGAGAAAGGGACAAATATGCCACTTAATTTTCTTATTTAGAGTTGATATAACTTTTATTGAAAAAGGTAGTCTAACAAATAGAGCTTGCCCTTTTTGTTAACGGACTTTTATTTTTTGAATTAAAAAAATTATTTTCTAGTTTTTAAGTTTAAAATGGCTACGTGACTGTTGAACTTTTCATCATCTTCATGCTAACTTAATTGTAAATCTTCACAAAATCACCCAAAACCTTCACCAAATTTGAAATTTGGGATAATTTAATTTGGTGAAGGTTCTCTATGATTAATTTGCAACTGGGTTAACATCAAAATGATGAATAATTTTTTTAAATTATTTTTTTTGAGCCATGTGGCAATTTTTAAATTAATAAACAAGGCAATTGATTTTTAAATTCCAAAAATGAGAGTTTTCAATGAAAAGAGAAAATGTGCTCTATTTGTTAAACGACAAGGATATACATGAGCACTAATTGAATTACATTTATAAGTTATAAAATGTTTCTCTTAATTAATTGAAACAAAACAATTTATATAGTTTCATGTATTAGCACAGGGGAAGAGATTTTTTGTTGTCGCACAAATTAAAGGAGCTATAAATGAAGATATCTGAGCCAAATGATTTTACGTATTAGAAATTATTGCTTAAACTGAAAGAGAAGTTTTGCGAAAAGTAGAAGTCTTATATATTTATTTTCCAAATGATCTTGAGCAATGGAAGGAAAAAACATAAGAGTTTGTGGTTGCATTAGGAAAGCCTTTGACCTTTAAATTTAGTCACTGAAAAATGGCTTTAACTTCATTCTTTAGGTTTGCACAATTAGATCAAATACTCTATTCGAAGGAGCTTTATGAGCTATTAGCTCCCCTTGTCTAAAGTCCCTTTTACTGTATTCCTCCACCAGAAATGTGCTCTGCCAATTTGTTGGTCTTCAGGCTAACAAGGTGTAGTTTGCTGCCAATTCTTAGTATACTTTGAAATTTGAATAGACTGCATCTTGTAACCTTATTCATGTTCACACTCGTTTGAAGATATGTTAAGCACTAAAGCCTAATAAAGAGTTCATCTAACGTAGAGTACATAAAAGTAGTGTGTGTGTGTGTGTGTCTGTGTTTTGGTATTCTTTTCAACTTAAGTAACCAATACACTGATATTTGTTTCCTTGTCATGTTTTCTTCTTTAGGTCTTTTTGCAACTTCCATGTTGATTTGGGTTTATAATGGAGCTGAATTGTTGGTAGAAAACACTTATATATCAAAATGAGTATTGGTAGTTGCATTCAATGATTCATTTCCCATGGTTAAAGACAGCTTTCATTTGGGTCACTAACTGATTAATGAGCCCTTTTCAATTTTTATGATCAATCTTTAGAAATTGCATATCTGTTGTCGCAAAAGGCAAACGAATATAAATTTTCCCAGAGATCGTTTGAATTCCGCTAGCTGTAGTTTGTCCAAGCAAAGCATTTAACTGTTTCATTTTGTAGGATGCATTACTTGTGTTTCTTGATGCAGATAAAGTAAGATGAAATACAAGCATTATACTGAGATAATGAATTGATTGTTCATGTAAACATTACACATCAATCATTTGCTTAGTAACATCAAATGCATACAACAAGAAACAAGCTAAGGTAGAAATATCTACAATTGTGTTTCTTAAGTCCTCTTAACATATATATTTTTATTTTTACTTTTCTTAATTTCAGTTTCATGGACTTAATATGAGAAAGCGAAAAAAGGGATCAATCAGTCCTGAGATTAAAGAACAAATACAACAATTTTATAAGTTTTATCATCCATTTCAGTCTCTGTCTTATTGGTAAGTTGTGACTATTGTTCTCCATTTTCATTAATTTGTAGAGCTCTAGTCATTCCCTCTGATATTATTCTATTTCTTGCTTATTTTGAGGTTTGAACTTGTCAATTCTTATGAAATAAAACTTGACAAGGAATTAAGTAAGTTATTGCCATCAGAATATCATTATGCCACCGGAAACAAGGAAAAGAGACGAAAGTATTAAAGAAGGTATGTGACATTGTGGACGTATACTATTTGCAATTTCAAATTTGAATTAGTACTCACTTGCTTGAATCATGTATGGTTACTTAAGCCATAGTTTTAGGTGTATAGTTATATCCCCTTTGCTTTATTTTTTTAAGTACATTTTATAAGACAACGTGTATTTAACAGTGGCTATTTTTAATGATGTTATTTATTTTCTAGGATGGGCCATTGAATATTTGGGACTGATGATTTTGAGCAAATGTCATGTGTGATGGATCAGATATGCGCATGGAATGTTGCTACGAATCCTGCAAGAATATTTAGAGATTCTATAAGATTTTGCAGTGGATGAATAGGATTAATTAAGAACTTTCATTCAGAAAGTTCCTTTTTTTTTCTCTAGAAATATTTTGTGGACTACAATCTTTTAAAGTTCAGATACTTGGGGGTCGTTTGGTACTAGGTATTAGTAATAAAAAAAATCAGTAATGCAGGGATTATTAATGCAGAGATTGTAATGTTGAAATTATTTTTTGTTAAGTATTTGGTTCATTGTGTTAAAAACTAAATGTACCATGTGTTGTGTTTGATTTAAAGCTCTATAAAAGAAAAACTAACTATTATACCCTTGAATTTTTATGAGATTTTTTATTTCTTTTAACTAGACAAATTAAAAAATTAAAATATGAATAGTTCAAATATATGAAGATTATTCAAAAAGAAAAATAAGTAAAATAATTCTACCTTTGGTAAATAGAATTGAGTGTAGTCTGGTCATTTACTTATTTTATCTATGTATTGTTAAGCAAAGTA
>JBDJHY010000049.1:601881-617155 GCA_039654485.1 Withania somnifera | reverse complement strand
TTTTCATACCAGATCTTCAACAAAATAGTGAGATAAACGTACAAAGAATTCATTCAAGTGATAATATTACAGATTTATTCACTAAGACATTGCCAACATCAACAGTTAAGAAACTGATATTTAATATTGGAATGCATCATCTCTAAAATATCAAGTAAAATTTTCATCAGGGGAGTCAATTATGCATTATACTCGTTTTTTTCTTTAATCAAGACCTTTAGATTTTCCTTGTAAAGTTTTTAATAAGGCAATACTTAAGTTATTGTACAAGATATGTATACTCTTTTTTCATTCACTAGAATTTTTTTTCAATGAATTATTCCTAATAAGGTTTTAACGGAACACATTATATATAGATATTTGAGAGGAAGTGTTATGAATATATTAAATTAGTAGATTTCCTATTTTTTTCATACAAGAATTATTTTTATTTATATTATACATATATTCTAAATTATATGAATCATTTTGATAAAAATACACTTCTTTATTTGGACATTTAATATTGATGACTTTTAAAAACTTCTCATCCTATAAATAAATATTATTCGCCATTATAATATAAACATAAAAATATTATTCACCATTATATGGTATTCAAAATAACATAGTAGTTAGAAGGAGCTTTTAATTAAGGGTGACAAAAAAATTAAAAACTTGAGTAGCGGGAACTTAAATTATTTTAATTGAGTAGAGAAGAAAAAAATTAGATTAACAATTATTGAGTTGAAACTCATGTTCAAACTTGCCCTTATGTTTTTTTTTATACTTTGACCCATCTTTATAAAATCCTAATTTTATCTAAAATACAGTGGGGAAACAATTGTTGTTGTTGCGCGCCTTATTATTATTATTATTATTATTGTTGTTGTTGTTGTTGTTGTTGTTGTTGTAATAGCAGTGGGAATTAATCCAATGGTGATTAGGTAAATAAATAATTTTTTTTTTGTTTCACTTTTCATTTAGGTATAGCAGCTTATTTTTTAAAAACTTGCAATCATGTTTCCAACAACTATTATAGTTAACAACAATATACGACAATAGTTGTTCGATAATTTTCATTTTTATATCCAATAGATATGTAATTTGTTGCAACAAATTATCTATCTATTAGATAGAATTTCTGGCAAACCTGGATAGAACCTGAATATGTATCCAATAGATTCATTATCTGTTGCAACAGATGACATATCATTGCAATAATTTTATTATCTGTTGGATGCATGTTCATGTAAAATAGAACTACAATATGTATCCAATAGATTTGTTATTTGTTGCAACAGATTACATAAATGTTACAACAGATAAGTAATTTATTGAATGCATGTTACAGTAGAATAGAACCAAAACATGCATCCAACAGATTACCTATTTGTTGCAAAAGACAATGGATGACATATATGTTATAATAAATATCTAATCTATTGAATATAGCTTCTGGTTCTATCTAGAGTTATAACATGCATCCAATAAATTAATGATCTGTTGCAACAGATGTGTGATCTATTTCAACAGATCATACATCTATTGGGTGAATGTTACAGCTTTGTTCAGAATCAAAAGATGTATCAAACAGATTATATATGTATTGCAACATCTGTTGGATCTGTTGCAACATACAGGTAATCTGTTGGATGTATGTTGTAGCAACTTAATTTACTATATTATTATTATTAATTTTTTTATATAATATAATTTAGGTATTATTAATGAAGGACTCAATAACTATAGGGATTGATTTTCATGGTGAATGAATTGAGAAGAACAATCAATTTATTTAGCGTTAGAAAATTGGTGAGATGTTAGAAATGATAGCAATGACTGTCTCAAGAGATGTTAATTATGATGATTTTGTGAATTGAATCATCAGTTACTGTTGACTAAATTTTCAGTCAAAAGATCTTGTTATCGGTTACATTATAGTGTTCTGAAAATCAAAGGGTCTTACCTTTTAAGATAAGCGATTAAGATCGTTTGCATACATATTTGAGTGATGCAACTAGGCCTATTCTAAGGGTATATATGGTGCAAAATCTGGTAGAGAATTATAATTAACCACGAGACTTACTAAATTTGTTATATGATGAATTGGGTAGGATTGATAGTAATATTCCTGGTTGAACAAAGTGGGGATGATTAGATATGCTAAACTGTGGGGATGATTAAATTCCTACACCTACACCTATACCTGTGGTTGGTTGAAATTTAGTGGGTAGTTCTTAATCATCACAGTCTATCCAATTTCAAGATGATGAAACAGGGTTTTATAAGAGAATGTCATTCAAGAACAAGGAAGATCAAGCAACCTCATTGAAAATGGCTTGCTTGAAAAAAGAATCTAAACTTAAGAAGGTAATTAATTTGAGCACCATTTATTGTTTTAGATATGCACATCTGTAGTGCAAGTGGTGATTAAGGGCTATGAAACTTACAAGTTCTGATAGATTATGTATTAAAACCTATGTGAAGTATCACACATGTATTTTAGAGCATATTACAAGCCATAATCTGCATGCTACAACTAAAGTAATTGGAACATACTTTAAAGATAGGTTTTCTAAGGGTAGAGGCCCATTTATAAAAGACATGGGTAATTAATTCTCCACAAATTTGGGTATTAAGGTAAGTTATTAGGTGCTTTATAAGGACATGAATATTGCAAAATATTTAGTTAGAAAACACATGAGCATAGGTATATAGTAATTGATGCGTATTGTTATATGCTTCAGTCTGTAAATCCAGAAAGTAAGACGGCATTGAAGATTGATGAAATGAAAGGTTCAAGTGTTTTATTTTTTATTCGGCTTGGATTCTTTAATTTGCTCAAATGAGAAAATTTATAGTCTTTAATCAGACATTCTTAAGGATCAAGTAGGAAGGAGTTCTTTTGTTAGCGGTAGCACGGATGCAGAAAAATATATTTTTCTGATGGCATTTGGTGTTGTAGACAAAGAGTGTGATGAATAGTGCAAATATTTTTTGGACAAATGAGAAGCTTTGTAGATGATACTAATGAGTTATGCATAATTTTAAATAGGCATCCAAGTATTCAAAAGATGACTTTAATTTTCTACCCTACAATTCCTTAAGGTTGTTGTATGAGGCACCTTGGAAAAAATATTTGAAATAATTTTCACAATTCAAAGGTCTTGTCTCTTTTTTATAAAACTTCAAAAGTCTACCATATAGATGAGTTCAATGACCATCTTAATCACATAAGAGATATGGTACTTGGAGCAGCCGAACATCTTGAATGCAGTGAATTTGACAAATGAAACAGGGAATTTTACCTAGAAAATAGGTATAATATTGTAAATTTTAGTGTGTTATTTGAGTTTATTCTAAGTTCATGTCTTACAGATTTTTTATTCATTTGTATATGTATAGTATTATGACTACAATATTGTTGAGTTGATCAATTTAATGTTTGACATTGAAAGAGAATTTTTCATTGTCGCTCTTTTTAATAAAATAAATAGAAGGTTTGCAGAAAAGTTTCATGAGAAGCAAAAGGAGTTTGTCAGCTCACCAATCATCTTTGTTCCTTCAATTGGAAGAAAAATATCAAAGTTATCAACTTGGGGAATAAGTTGTTGACCTATCAAATTTTCAACTACAAGTTTAGAGTCACCGATCATGGTGAAGTTTCTATGGTCGATCTGCAAGAAAATCTTTTACATATAGAGTTTTTGACTTTGACAAAAAAATTGTCCACATGTACTGGAAGCTCAACAAGTCAACTATGCTGAAGACTTTAGAAGGCATATTATAAGCATTTCATCTTCATATTATACAGTAGAGAGATACAAAATTGCATGTTGTGAGGAAATTCATCTTGTCCCTCTTGAAAATTCTTGAAATGTTCTTTGGGAAATTTTTTAAAGAGAAATACCTTCTTTATATATTGATCCAAGAAAAATTAAAACGGAAAGAAGTCAAACAAAAAGGAGGCGTAGAATAGGAGAATTATTTTCAAAAAGAAAAAATAAGCGCTCTATATGCAAATCGCTCGGCTACAAGAAAACCATATGCCCGAATCGTAATGCTCCATAGTTGTTAAACTTGCTTTGATTTTTTTTCACCATGATGTTGTAATACTCATATTGTTGGTGGTGTTTTTCTAAAATTTACTTTTATGATATTCTTGATGGTGTTTGTGAACTTAATTTATTTTTATAATATAATTTTATCTTATTATGAATTCCTAATATGTTCGTAATAATTAATTATATCACGATCCAATTTTTCGGATCATGATGGCACATACTATACCACCAGTAGGAGAACCAACCCCATAGTCCAAAGCCAAAGCGGAGGACTACAATATCAAATGCGGAAAGTACAAGTGTAATAATTAATAGATGAATTAATGCGAAAGTAAAAAGAATCAAAATGAATGTCTAAAACCCGATATCAGTGTGATACAAACCACTACGTACAAGACAAAGAATCAAAATATCTAATACAACCGTATCTCCGAAAATACATAGAGACCAAATAGAAATACTAATGTTGAAGAGAAGTAGGAAAAGTCAGACACCAAGCTCATCTTGAATTTCTGAAATAGAATATAATCTACACGAACAGCTATCTGTAATCACGATCAGGCACCTGTACTCAGATCTGCACATGTGCAAGTGTAGTATGAGTACAAGCTTCTGAAGTAACCCGTACCCTAGGCTTCGAGGGCCAACTGAATACATAATACTAATAAAAGCAGTAAATAATAAAATACAAAATAAATAGGGTCACAGAACCAAATAGTACAAGGGGAGCTAACTACTCAAATAAGAATCAAGTACAAGTATACATGTATCGCTAGCTAATTACATAACAAGATCTCAGAAAATGAAGGAAAACGTACCCAAGATCCATGCAACAATATATGTGAATAATAATGCAATAAGCAAGAGACAAGAGAAGAACATGGATGGTACACTGGTAATCTTAAGTAAAGGATAAATGAATAAATAATAGTCTAAGGTACAATATCCCACATAACATGAAGTATCATTAACTAAGAGTAACAACTAAGCAGTAATAATAATACTAAAGTATTGCATGTAAACACTGTCAAGTCCCCCAAATAGAAACGCAGCGTACATAGAAACATTCTCACCTGTAGGCATCACCATACTACCAGGGGTACACTGAATAAAACAAGTACAGAAAAGTAAATACAATCATATGAAGTAGCCAGTCTTGCGTACGCTTCTTCTCCGATATCCGTAGGTTCAGCAAGCAGAACTCATGGAAGGCTAACCTAAAAATTCCCGGTATATCACTCCACTGACCTATACCCCCTCCTCCGTGTTTCTTGAAAGTCCGGAGGTAAGGTCCATGGAGGTATGTCTCCACGTACGATCTCTAACATTATCATAACCTCACATACCAAATCACAGAGCTTGAAAGGTCTTAAAATTTGACATATTGTGCCTCATATCAATATTATCATCAAGCCGTACTCGATAAGTTATGGCGTTCCACGCCTGAATATCATAATATCACCAAAAGTCCTTAAGGGAACTATATCACTGATATCTTTATAATCGTCAAATGTGATAAGTGTCAAAAAGTTGTACTCATTATCGTACGATGACAGACTCAAGTGTCAGCGGTTGTACTCACTGTCGAACGTATTCAGTCTCAAGTTCCAGCATTTATTAGTCAAATGATATTTTTTGGTGCCATGATGTAAAGCTTGGACTAAAATAAGTAAAAATAATATTACCAGGTGCTCAATACAACGCTGGGTCTAAAATAGTTAAAAAGGTTATTACTTATATTATTATCAAAATATTGTCATTTATTGATTTATGTCATTATTCATCTTTATTAGCAAAATCAGCCTCTAGCCTTCATGACTCAATACTCAGGTGGTGATACTGACTCAGTCCCAATGCACTCTCATTGGAGCCATAGGCCTAACCTCTCATGTCGTGAATTCACAACATATCAATAAGTATATATAAATATATGATCATATAATAATAATTTTATATGTCAAGTACATATATCATTGGACAATTCTTAAGTCACAAGCACCATAAAATATATTGGATGTCAAAATATAAACCAACAAGGGAACAAACAAAAGAACGGTACAAGATTACTATATCTACCTAACTACCCGAATTACGGATTCTATTTAGTATAATTATTAAAGATATAATCCCATAGGTAGCCCCACAGAGCCTACCTATCGTCCGACGATAAAGCGTTGCAAGTTTACAAATAGTACTCCGAATGATATCAAACGATCTCCAAATGCTCTAAAACTTGTGTCAAAGTATTCTATACGTTAATACGAGTCTAACGGTATAATTTATGCTATGTTCTGGATAGGGATTAAAATTGGGCTTAAGTTGGGCCTGCGGGACTCGCTCGTCATAACTAAAAATAAACTTCGTCACAGGGTTTTCAACATTATCAGGAACCCGTGCTAAAAAATTGAGTATAATTCGAGTGTGGGAAGGGCTCCAAAACACCCCAGGAAGATTTAATTATAACGGAGTCAAAGGTGTTATTTTTAAGGATTAAACGTTGGAATTTCTATGTTTTAGCGATACTAGAAGAAAAATACTTGGAAAACAAAGTATTACACAATAGTAAATGGATTATGGCATGAGTTCATCAACTTCATCAATTGGGGTCATTAATGGAGGAAACTAAGAAATTTAAGAATTAAAACGAAGAAGAACTTACCCAAAACATGTAGAAATCGAAAAGCGACAATGAGGAAATTTTTCTTAGCCTTGAGTTGATATTTGGAAGAATATATTCTCTTAAAAATGGGGGAAAATGTAATATTTTTATTGAAATAAAATTGAAATTGAGGTTTGCAGGGATTTTTATAACTAACATGTATTTTATTCATAAAAATCGCGTAACTTTATTACGCAATTGCATAGAGTACTAGAATAAGACATTGTAATTCCGGTAATGCAATGAAAAGTTTGGTAAACGAACCAACACCTCTACTAGTTTAAAATCACCATTCCGGAGCTGACGGAAGCATCACAATTCCGACTTAACACTCTGAACACCAAAATACCACTCAAGCTCCACTTTAGGCCTTAAACTTAGCTAAAATTCACAAATCGACATAAATTGCAAATAAAAATTCTAGAACACAAAATTAAGGTCAATCGTTACTTTATTTGACATTCCGAAGCTAGTAGAACTATTGGAATTTAATTCTGAGATCGTCTTGAAGGAAAGTTGATGTTGGTCAACGAGCACTTAGTTTTAGGCTCTAAAACATGCATTTGAGATATTTCTCAACCGAGGTGTCAGGGATCCGAACTACCAGTCACAGCAAGTCATAAATGACTTGGGAAAAATACCAAAATGCTCTAGAATACAAAACGGCGTGTATTTATCATAAATGACCATGAGGGTCATTACAAATTAACTATTAAAAAATAAATTAAAAAGACTCTACTTCAGTTCAAACAGATTTACAATCTGTTATAACAGATCTTCTATTGCAACAAATACAACTTCTATTAGGAGTAATCAAATAAATTATAAAACTGTTGCAACAGGTGATGAATCTGTTGAAATAAATACCTTATTCTATTGCAACAGATACAATTTATGTTGGACGTAATCAAACAAATTAAACATTTGTTGCAATATGTTATGAACCTTTTACAAAAAAATTATTTTTCTTTTGGGGGTTATCAAACAGATTCTATGTGAATTACTTCATTCAACCATGCTAAGTGATCAACAATGTTATTTAACCATGTTCAGTCATCAAACAGATTATTGATTTGTTGCAACAGGTGATGAATCTGTTGCGACAAGTATCTTATTCTGTTGCAACATATATCTGTTGAGGATAATCAAACAAATTATATATTTGTTGCAACAGGTCATGAATCTGTTGCAACAAATACCTTATTCTGTTGCAACAGATACAATATTTGGTGGGATAATCAAACAGATTATACATCTATTGAAACAAGTGATTAATCTGCTAAAATAAATGTTTATTTTATTACAAAAAATACAATATTTGTTGGGAGTAATCAAACATACTAAGTGATAAGTTGATGCGAACTACTTTATTTAACCATGTTAATTGATCAACAATGTTATTTAACCATATTTAGTCATCAAATAATACATTCATGTTTAACACCTGATAAACTAGCTAGTAATTCATCTGTTTAGATGACCAACTAAGTCTAGTAGAGCTAAACTGAGTGATAAGTTAATATAAACTACTACATTCAATCATGCTAAAATATAAACTACTATATTCAATCATGCTAAGTAATCAACAATGTTATTTAATCATGTTTAGTTTTTGGATAATATATTCATATTTAACACCTAATGAATTAGCTAGTATTGATCATGATAGGTGATCAATAAGCCTAGTGATCCTAAATTAAGTGATCAATTGATGTGAATAGCTTCATTGAACCATGCTAAGTGATCAACAATGTTATTTAACCATATTTAGTCATCAAATAATACATCCACGTTTAACACCTAATGAACTAATTAGTAATTCATCTGTTTAGATGATCAACTAAGTCTAGTAATCCTAAATTGAGTGATACATTAATGTGAACTACTATATTCAATCATGCTAAGTGATCAAAACTGTTATTTAACCATGTTTAGTCATCAAATAATATGTCCACATTTAACACCTAATGAATTAGCAAATATTGATCATCATAGGTGATTGATTAAGTCTAGTAGTCCTAAATTCAGTGATCAATTGATATGAACTACTTCATTCAACCATGCTAAGTGATCGACAATGTTATTTAACCATGTTTAGTCATCAAATAATATGTACATGTTTAAAAAAATCACTATCAGTTGTAATATATACAACATTTATTTAATTATTTTTAAAAATTCTACTATCTGTTGTAATAGATATGCAATCTGTTGTAACTAATTCAACATTTGTTTGATTTTTTTTAACATCTAACACTATATATTGCAACAGATGTACAATATGTTATAATTAATTTAATATCTATTTGCTTTTTTTCAACAGATTACACAATATATTGCAACAGATGTACAATATGTTATAATTAATTTAATCTGTTGTTCAACATTTATTTGATATTTTTCTACAAATTAAACTATTAGTTGCAATAGATGTACAATCTGTTGTAACTAATTCAACATGTGTTTGATTTTTTTCAACAAATTACACAATCTATTACAACAGATGTGCAATTTATTATATTTAATTCTTGATTTTTTTATTTTGACCAATAGATATGCAATAAGTTATAACAGATGTATAATTTGTTGTAATCTATTTCAACATATTATGTCACCTTTTTGAAATTAATAAACAAACTATACATAATTAACCAACATAAATGACATAAAGTTAAAAAAAAATATTCATCATTCAACACAAGTCATTAAAATAAAATAAAGAAAGACAGCAATAAGATTATTTATTTGTTCTATCAACCTAACATCAATAAATTCAATAAAATAACCCAACATCAACAAATACAAACTTCTTATGGCACTAGTTCCTTGTCCATTACCCCAACAGTCCACACCCATTGTAATCCTGTCGCAGTATTGTCATTCAATAGTATTTTCAAAATTTTAATACTACTCCGATGAATAAATGATCAATAAATGCAAGCAAATAATAGACCAGTGTCAATTCAGGGGAAGATCCTTCATCCTCCAATAAAATTCCATCTTTTGTTGAATAAATTTTCAAGCAAGTGTTTAAACATGCCATTTTTCTTCAATAATTTCGGAAACAACTCCAACACACTCTCAATATAGCAGAAGAATGAAACATCATGAAACATCTTCAAAAATAGGGAGGCTAAAATTATAAACTTTTATGACTCCCTCCTCGATCAAGATAGCAAGAGTGATAAAATATTTCACCTCTAAGTTTATCACGGTTAAGAATTTTTTTAGCAACAATTCATAAACAGCCACCTAATTAGGGTTTTTTCCTCTACAGTAATCAAGCATGTCATTATCCCAGTCAAACTGATGAATAAGTTTCTCAAGAGGTTGGCCACCCAAAGTTATCGCTTCATCACACAATTCTTTATATTTTTTGCTGAAATTATTGAAGAAATTAAGCAATAAAATTTTATCAATAAAAGCATAGTACTCCAAAAATTTTATGTGCCTCATCTTCATAAGCAACATAATTTCATCAACGTACTGAAATAAAAAAAGACTACAATTAGTCACTTTTGTATTTAAATATTTAAAAAATTAAATTAAATGAAGCATCTATTACAAAAAATTTCTAATATGTTGCAAAGACTAAGAATCCGTTGCAACAGATTAATAATATGTTGACATAAGGTGCAGTAGTAAATACTGAATAGATTTGGTTGGAACATATTCCTAATTTGTTGCAACAGATTACTCATTTATTATAACAGATTAGAAATCTATTGGAATAGATTAGGAATCTGTTGCAACCTGTGTCACAATTGTAACTACTCAACACAAATTGCAACGGATGTGCAATCTATTGTAATATACACAAATATTGTTGAAGGTTAGAAACTTTACTGAGTCAAGCCTTATTCAATCATATAAGTCATAATTCTAAAATTATTTGGCCCAAGCTCATGCATTGAGTACTGAACTGATTTTTTTTTTTTTTGCTTTCATTATTTTTCAAGTTTCTTCCTTTTGGTGACATATATGTTTTGTAAACATTTATATTTTTTTGTTGCAATGGACCAACATTAACAGGAAGTGAAGCAGCAGATCTTTTAGACCCAGCAGTTGACACAGTTTGTGAAATTACTCTTCTTCTCCTCTTCACCTTGAGTTGTAAAGAAGTATAGGACTCATATATTCTTTTCAATGTTATTACATCCTTCTCAAATGTCAAATTCTATACAGCTAAGTTAATACCTCAATACTCAATTAGTTCATCACGTTTTTTTTTTGCAAGAATCACATTGACAAGAAGAACAAGCCGCTTTGAATGTGCCAACATTAACAACTAATTGTCTTCCACCAAATTCACTTTGAGGGGGTGAATCCACCAATATCACCATTATATTCAACATGAGCACCAACACTACAAGACTCATCAATATCATCACGGACACTATCAAAACCATAAACAAATTACTCTACCACCAAAACCAACACCAACATCAACAGCCTCACCAATAACACCAATATATTTACCAACAACACAAGAATATTTACTAACAACACCACTATCTTCACTAATAATTCTAAAAACATCCTTACCAAGAATCCCAACCCCGAGTACTTCCCTTTTAATGGTTGTTGCCCCAATCAATTTCTCTTTAATCATATCAATTATTGGGTTAGATAAAATTTCTACAAGCCCTGAAGTAACAATAAATGACATCTGCAATTCTATCTCAGTAGGGACAAGTTATGAATGCACAATCTATAATAAAAATTGAGTGATATTATAATAGTGTATATATAATAAAAAATAATATTAATTCTAAATTAGTAAACTATTGCAACAGATGACTAATCTATTGATTCAGCTTCTGCCTAAGTCCAGAAGTAGATTCCAACAGATTAGTCATCTGTTGCAATAGATAAAAAAAATTATTGCAATAAATGGATAATTTATTGCAACTGGTGACTAATCTGTTGGAATCTGCTTCCGCCTCAGTTCATAAGTAGAAGTTGAATTTAATAAATTAGTCATATGTTGCAATAGATTTCTGTTTTGTTGCAATAGATCACTAAATTATTACAATAAGTCATTAATCTGTTGAATTCAACAGATAATAATTAAATAAAATTTACCAACTTAAAAGAAAACTGAATTACTGAATCATCAAAGGAGGTAACAATATCAGCAACATTGATTATTTTTAACATTCAACCATCTAAAGATTCTTGGAATCTTCCAGTAAAAAGACAAGACATCATTGAGTATCTTGGGATAATTTGAGTTTAATGACAGACCTTATCTGGGTAGTCCTTGATTTGCTATCGGAGGTGAGGAATAACTTCAAATTTTTAAGCCTAAAAAATAATTTCAACAATAAATTAAAATAATTATTCAGTAAATAAAATAAAATACTAAGAATAGAATCAGAAGTTTATCATTAAAATCGAAGAAAAGCCATATGGGTTGATTGCCTTAGGCTATAATATTTGCAGCAAATATTTTACAATCAATATGTAGCTTTCATAAACCTATGGGTAGTTGTTGAATACCTCAACACTTTGAGAGATTTTATCATACCAGATGAGCTTTGGTCATAAGGATGGGATGCACAAACCAAACTAAGAACAATTACTCCTTGAGCTTCATAAAGAGATTTTTGAACTCCAAATCTTTAAGGAAAAATTACTTTATAGCTCTTTTCAATTGTGGAGACCAACTCATCATAACCAGCTTTCTTGTCTTTGTCTTTCTTGATTTTGTTGGCTATAAAAAATTCTTTACTGTGCAGGATGCTATTTAAGCGTCATAGTTGGAAAAGGATGAGAAAGAAGTGACATCCTAGTTCAATAATTAATACAAATTCTTTCATACCGAAATAAACCGACATGCCACGTTAGTTAGTTCGAATTTCATCCTTTTTTCTCTTTTTTTTTCCCTTCTTCTTTTCCTCCTTTTTCTTTTTTCTGCTTCTTTTCCTCATCGTTAAACATTATTCTTTGCTTGAGAAGACTATAGACCATGGTCATTTAAAGCCTTACATTATTATCTTTAGGGAGATCAAGATAGCGCCCAAAATAACTAGCCCTAAAAAAATTCTTCAATTTTTACTCTTTCAAAAGCTTTCTAAATTTATCAAAAAAAATTCATGCCTGATTTTACCAAAAAAATTACTAGTATATTTTTTGGGATTATCAATCGGTATCTTCACCAAAAACTTGTTCATATTAAAAGTTTTAACAACAAGGATTGAAGAGCTACTAGGAGTAGAAGAGCTAGACATGACAACATTACTATCAAGTCGATATTTTGATCTATTTGATCTTTAAACTAAAGGCGTATCATTTTCTTGACCTTCACTATCACCATCTACTTCCTCTTCTTCATCTTGCTCCTCTATTATTTTTTTCCTCATTCATCTTCTTCCTCTATTTAATTTTTTCCTTTTCTTCCACTTCTTCATCTAACACTTTTTTCCTCTTCATCATCTTCTCTTTCAAGATCTTCTTCCTTTCTTTCCTCTTCTTCTTCCTCCTCCTCTATTTCTTTCCCATCTTCTTCCTTTTCAGTCTCTTCATCATTTTCTTCTCTTTCATTTGTATTTACATTTTCTTCCTCATTTTTTCTATTTCATCTCCTCCTTTTGCCCCTTTTAAACCTACAGAACTTTTATTTCTTTCTATTCTGTCATCGACTAGCTCATGCCTTACACTTTTCATTACATCTTTACCTAATTTATGTTTGGACTTCTATGAGAAAAGAATTTTATTTCATCAGTAAGTTGTATTTCGATGAAATTTTCTATATTCTAAGAAGACTATAATGAGGAGGACAACATACTCGATCACAACAATAAAGAGAAGCAGTGGTTCGAATCCACATTGTGAGATTAGTGCACAAGTCGTCAAATCCTTTAATTTAGGATAGGAGTCTCGACTATAAGTCATGCCTGCAGTTGTTCATGCACATCTTAAAAAACTCCCATGCTTCAAGATTGAAGTTTTCACCAGAAATCTCTCTAAAAAAACATTGTAACGAGATTGTATAGGTCCAACATAATCTTGAGATTAATTCTTGTCTAGGTACTTTACTCTTTCCTTTTGATGTTGAATGATGTTTTTTTCTTTCACATGAGACATTTTATCCACAAATAAAAGATAAAAAGAAAAATGTATAATTGAGTTATGCATCATTTAGGTGATTAAATTAATACAATAAAATAATATACTATTCCAAAAGTCAATCTGTTGCAACAAATTACTCATCTGTTGAGAGAAACAAAACAATTTCAGCACTATTTTGATTTTTTCCAATAGGTGATTAATCTGGTGCAACAGATGGGTAGGAAAAAATCAAAATAGTTGAGCAACTGTATTATTTTTCTCAATAGATGAGTAATCTTGCAATTTATGAGTCATATGTTGCAACAGATGAGGTATCTATTGGAAATAAAACACATTTATCACAATCTTTTATTTTTTTGTTTCAACAGAACTAATCTCCTATATGACAATAACAACACTAAAAGAAAATCAATTTCTTCACTACATCAATGAACTCATTTAACAACATCAAAATATAGTAATAAGTGCTCACTAAAAGATGTTGTGTTAAATCTCAATGTTTGTTTCACAATAATGTTCAAAACAAGATAAATTGTACTTTCATTGAAGATACACTTTACAAACATACCTCCATATCAATTCTTAACAAATATCATAAATTAAATTTTTTTCTAAGCAACAAATTAGCTAAAAACAACAAAATCATCAATACTAACTTAACTTTCAAGAAAGGATCATAACTCTTCATTATAACCAAACACATTATTTTTAAAATTCTTACTTGTTGAACTCATCTCACTGTATGTAACAACACCACAAAGTATAATGACAAGAACAAGATATGCTACAATCCAGTAGTTGTTTGATTTTGTCCAACAAATCAATCAACTTTTACAATAAATTATTTAATAAATTTTAAAATTTCACTACTTTCATAACAATACTGAAGAACAATAATAACAAAAATTATATTTTCACTGAAGACACACTATTTACAAACATACAACCATATCAATTGTTAACAACTATCACAACTTAACTTAATTAACCCTAATTTAACTTTCGAAAGAAAGACCTTAAATTTTTATTATGTTATTTTTTAAATCTTAAAATTTTTAACCTATTTCACTATATTTAACAATACACAAATACGGTAACAAGAACAAGCTATGATACAATCCAACAACCTTTTGATTTTGTCCAATAAATCAATAATATGTTGCAACATAGTAATAAAAAAAAATTAAATTTAATTATTTTAACAATAATTTCAAGAACAAGAACAACAAAGTTTGTACTTTCATTGAACAAAATACACCAATATACAATAATCATATCAAAGTGCTAAGAGAAAAAAAAATCATAAGTTAGGATTTTTTCATTTTTCCAAACAACAAAGTCATTAGCTGTAATGACCCTTCAGGTCATTTATGATATATATGCAGTGTCTTGCATCCTAGAGCATTTTGGTAGTTGCCCCAAGTCATTTATGACTTGCTGGGACCAATAGTTCGGATCCCTGGCAACTCGGTCGAGAATTATCTCAAATTTTGTG